>NMUG010004034.1:0-14212 GCA_002855965.1 Monotropa hypopitys | reverse complement strand
AAGAGTCGCCTCAACAGGGCTAGACTGGTCGAGTGGCTCCCGGACTTCTTCAGAGGGGACGACGATGACTTCTTGATCGTGACTGGGAATTGGGAGTTCTCCCCAGGCTCAAGAAGGGATAATCCGGTTCCTCGCATGGACGGGGCCCCTCGTCAGTTCTCACCTTTCTTTTTCATTCTATTTCCTTGCTGCTTTCACATGCTAACTGTTTTCTAACTCTTGTTTCTTGTTCTGTCGCAGATGCTTATATGAACTGCAACTCTCTTCACTACAAATTCTACAAGTCCAGGGAGGTCAAGAAATCCCTCAATTTCGAGGATCCTTCTGGGGAACTCATCAACAGATCCGTCGAAAGGCTTCTAGGCTACGTGCCGCATTACAGAGGATATTGTGGTGCGTGGCAGCCTACTACAGATCCTAAAGTTATTCCTCCTGTACCTGTTGCACCTGTCCCTCCATCTCCTGCGGTCAATCTCTCAGAAGAAGAAGAGTACATTACTGAAGAGGGAGAGGATACTTCCGAAGAGGAAAGCGACGACCTTGTAGAGATCGATAGGTGGGGGACACTTGCTGATCCCTTCGTTACTAGTACTTCCACCCGAGAGCCGCCAAACCTTATCCTCGACCGACGTTCCTTGCGCAACTGGGTCGACGAAACAGGCGAAACAGGCGACATGTCTTCCTTCTCTTTTGCTGGTGTTGCGAGGAGGGTCCTGGAAGGCCGCTCACTCACACCCCTGTGGGAGGTCGCTTGGACTGGTGACAAAGTGGCGATCCCATCAGCCACTACTAAGGTAACCCTTCCACCCTCTCCTCAGCCCCGTCTTGTAGTCACTACGGTGGACGATCAGCCTCTACGCGCCACTCACCAGCGCGCGGCTGATCCGCCAGCAGATCCTCAGGCAGCCAAGAAGTTGAAGAAGGGTCCTGTTGAAGCTACACACAAGGAGGTAGCGGCTGATACTTCGGGGAGTTTTTCTGGGCCTTGGGATCCCGTCCTGTTGAGGGATGATGGGGCTCCCGTGTGAAAGGGTGATAGAGTCTTTGACCAAAATAATGCTCGCAGGCTCTGTCGCGCACTGATGCTCCCACTCGATGTTGCGGAAGAGCAGAAACACAGCATGGTGGACTTATCCCGTCGTGCACTGGTATATTCAATAAAGGTAATCACCTCTAGCTGTTACTTGCGTCTTCTTTCTGATCTGTTCTATTGCTTGCTTTCTTACAATCCCATTCTTGAACAGATGCTTCAATGCTCGACTGAGCTTGACTCGGAAATCTCCCTCCTCCAACTTGAGTAGAACAAAGTTGCCGACAAGCTAAAGGTTTCATCTGGCCTCACGCAGTCTCTGAGGAAGAGGCATGAGAAGGACAAGAAGGCATTGGAGGTATCCAAGGCCGAGGTGGCAAGACTGAACGGTGTACTGGCCGACTTAGAGAAGAGGCAGTTGAAAGGCTTGGAGGATGCCCGTGCTGAGTTGGAGACCAAGACTAAGGCTTTCGATTCTGAAAGGAAAGCTTTCAAGTCTGAACAGACGTCTCTTGACAAACAGTTGAAGGAGAGGAAACTCGAGCTGGAGAAAGCACAAAAGTATACCCTGGATAGCTACACCATGGCCTACAACAAGGGTGCGGAGGCAACCAAGGTGAACTATGAGCGGCAGTTCGTGGAGCAGCTTCCTGAGCTCAATGAGATCTTCTTCCCAGAGATATGGCACCTCGCCATGTATGCCTGCGCCATTGAGGCAGACTCCCCTCTGTGGATGGAGATTCCCTTGCCTAACAAGGTTACACCCTTAGTTGCGTCTGGCGACACACTCCCTCCAATGCCTCCTCGTGCTTAAGACCCTCCGGCAGCTGTTGACGGGTCTTCTGCTTCTACTTCATTCAATCCTCCTACTACTTCAGCCTCCATTGATCCTCCCATCGAAGGTAGCCTCCCGGGCACCCCCGCTGCCAGATTGGTAGAGAAGACTGTTGAGGAAGAAGCGGTGGAGAAGCAAAAAGCTTGATCTGTCCCCTTCTGCCCTTTCCTTTTGTTTGTTTTGGCTTGTACTTGCATTTCTTTTTTCTGTTTTTGATGTAATGAACTTCTATCCGAATGCTAGCTTTCCTTTTCTAAGCTATGTCTTACTCTTTTTCTTGCAAATAAGGCCTCGTCCTTGGGACCTATGTCCTCTAAAGGACTTCCTACTTTGATCCGCATTGCGGCAAGGCGGTCCTGGGATGCTTCGCCCTCTAAAGGGCCTGCTCTGCTGAGCCACACTGTGGGCATTTGCACTTGCTTTTTCTTTTCTCAATCCGGATCATCTTGGGACTATTTGGTCCCCTATAAGATGATTTCCTTTGCCTCTGTGCGGTGCTTAAGATCAGTTCCTTGGGATCTTAGTCTCTTATAAGGATTTGATCTGACAACTATCCTAAACATTCTCTACTCGGGACCATTGACTTGTCCTGGTTTCGAGATCAGTTCCTTGGAATTTCTGGTCTCCTATTAGGTTCAGATCTCAGGACAACTATCCTAAAAATTCTCTGCTCGGGACCATTGACCTGGTCTGGTTTCGAGATCAGTTCCTTGGGATTTCTGGTCCCGTATAAGGTTCTGATCTCAGGACAACTATCCTAAGCATTCTCTGCTCGGGACCATTGACCTGTCTTGGTTTCGAGATCAGTTCCTTGAGATTTCTAGTCCCCTATAAGGTTCTGATCTCACGACAACTATCCTAAGCATTCTCTGCTCGGGACCATTAACCTGATCTGGTTTCGAGATCAGTTCCTTGGGATTTCTGGTTCCCTATAAGGTTCTGATCTTAGGACAACTATCCTAAGCATTCTCTGCTCGGGACTATTGACCTGTCCTGGTTTTTAGATCAGTTACTTGGGATTTCTAGTCCCATATAAGGTTCTGATCTCAGGACAACTATCCTAAGCATTCTATGCTCGGGACCATTAACCTGTCCTGGTTTCGAAATCAGATCCTTGGGATTTCTGGTCCCCTATAAGGTTCTAATCTCAGGACAACTATCCCGAGTATTCTCTACCCAGGACCATTGCCCCCTAGTAAAAAAGTGGAGGCTTGGCAACCGTATGCTTCCTTACTTTATGCACACTGCCAAACACTGGTGACTGAGTCTGGACGAAGATGAAATTTCATTGATATCAAACTTTCTGATACATTGGTACTATTACATGTTACTGAAAAACTTTCTTAAGATTGGAGATGTTCTAGGTGTGTGGGATATTGATTCCATCTAGATCCCTCAACCTGTATGCCCTCTGGCCTGCTTTCCCAATGACTTTGTAGGGCCTTTCCCAGTTCGACCCTAGCTTCCCATCTGTTGGATCTTTGGTGTTGCTAAGGACCTTCCTCAGAACCAAATCTCCAACTCCAAATTCCATCGGTTGAACTTTTCTGTTGTGGAATTTGGCGAGTTGTTCTTGGTAGGAGGCTAACCTGACAAGAGCTCTCTCTCTCGTTTCTTCGGTTAGATCCATCTATACAGCTAGGGCATTGTCATTGCCCATTATTCCACTAGATCAGTGCGGATGGTGGGGATGCCAACCTCTAGTGGGATGACTGCTTCTGTTCCATATGCCAAGGAAAACGGAGTTTCGCCAGTGGACCTCCTAGGAATTGTGCGGTAGGCCCAGAGGACCAATGGCAATTCATCGACCCATCTTTCCTTGGCCTTGTCCAACCTCTTCTTGATGCCGTCCAGGATGGTCTTGTTAGATGCTTCAGCTTGCCCATTGTACTGCGGGTAACTGACTGAGGCATAAAAATTTCTAATCTTGTAAGTTGAGCAGAATGCCTTAAACTTATCTTGGAATTGGGTGCCATTGTCTAACACGATGGCATATAGGATTCCAAATCTGATGATGATGTTCCTCCAGACAAACTACTCTATATTGCGCTCAGTGATTTTGGCAAGTGGTTCTGCCTCAATCCACTTGGTGAAGTAGTCCGTTGCTACCAACAAGTACTTCTTCATTCCTTTTGCCTTTGGCATAGGCCCCACGATGTCAATGCCCCATTGAGCAAAGGGCCAAGGACTCGTGAGGGTTGCTAGGTCTGTTGAAGGAGCATGAATGATTGGCGAAAATTTTTGGCATTTTTTACAGTTTCTGACATAGATTTTAGCATCATCCTACATGTACGGCCACCAATATCCCTAGGAGATGGCCTTGTGGGCTATGGAACGCCCACCCATGTGACTACCGTACACCCCCTCGTGGATTTTAATAAGAAATCGCTGAACAAAGTCAGGGTGCACGAAACACAAGTATGGCCCTGTAAAAGATTTTCTGTACAGGATCTTGTCTGGCGAGAGCCAATACTTGGTTGACTTATTCTGATCTTGTGAGCTTCCCTCTTTTCTGTAGGGAGTTCATCTCGTGCAGGGTAAGCGATGATTGGATCCATCCATCTCAGGGCTGTATCCAAATCGAAAGTCTCATCTAAGTCTGTCGATTGGATACTCGGCTCATACAGAGAATTGACACTCAACGTGCGGCGGAGCTCGGAAGGTACGGAGGAGGCCAGGCAGGCCAAAGCGTCTGCGTGACTGTTTTGTCTGGAACTAATCTGAACCATCTCTGTCCTTTTGAACTGTTGAAGGAGATTTTTGGCTAAAGCTGCATAGGATGCCATCTTGTCGTCTTTGGTTGCGTACTCTCCTGAAAGCTGGTTGACGACAAGTTGGCTATCACAATGGATGAGTAAGTCTTCAGCTCTGCACCTCTTCGCACTTTTCAACCCTTTGATTAGTGTTTCATACTCTGCCTCATTGTTGGAGGCCTTGAAAGATAATCGGACCGACTACTCCAGGGCCAGTCCTTCTGGGGAGAACATGACTATGCCCATCCGTGATCCTTTGTTGCACGCTGATCCATCCACAAAGAGCTTCCATTGTTCCTTTGTGTGCGGCTCATCAACGTCCGGCATCACGAGATGAATGGAAATTTCCTGCTCATCTGATGACCGCAGTTGGGGTGTCCGTGCAAGTTCATGTGAAAATTCGGCAACGAAATACGCAAGGACCCGACCCTTCACCGTAGTGCGGGGGACATACCTGATGTCGTACTCATCTATCTCAACTGACCAAGACGCAACCCTTCCTGACAGGTCTGCCTTTTTTAGGACAGATCTGATAGGATAGACAGTTGGCACTTCTATGGTATGAGCTAGGAAGTAGTGTTGCAGCTTCCTCGAAGTCATTACTAGTGCTAAAATCAACTTCTCCAAAGAAAGGTACTTGGTCTTTGCATCCAACAACGTCTTGCTGACATAATACACTAGTTTCTGTTGCCCTTCTTTCTACTTGATTAGCACCGCGTTGACTGCGTGCTCTAAAACTGCTAGATAGATGATCAGCACATCCCCTGGTTCTAGTGTGACGATCAGTGGTGGTGCATAAAAATGAGTGTACGCATAGAGAAGTGTGGCCATGCTCATTGGTTAAATTGAGTGTACGTACCAAATGTACGTCTGTGGTGAAATCCTTACAATATGAAGAATGAAATCCGAGAATCTGAAATCCAAATCTATCAAATAAATACGTACCAACTGTACGAACGTGATGTTGTGGTGTGGATGAGAATCCTTCAAATAGAAAATGATGAATCATGAATATGGGTGGTGTTGTGTGGGTGTGAATCCTTCAAATAAGGAATATGGAAATATGGTGAATCTCCAAATCAGAAATATGGAAATATTGAATATACGATCAATCCCCATAAGTAATCTATTCTCTTCTTCAAGAGCTGGAAGAAAGGTCTGTACTTATCTGATGAGCAGCTGATGAAATGGTTCAATGCGGCAACCATCCCGGTCAATCGTTGCACCTCCTTGGTCCTTCCCAGACTTTGGAGGTTCTGCATTGCAACGATTTGATCGGGGTTCGCCTCTATGCCTCTCTGAGTCACCAAGTGCCCAAGAAATTTACTTGAACTTATCCCAAAAGCACACTTGGAGGCGTTCAGACTCAGCTTGAAATCTTTAAGTATTTGGAAGGTATGGCAAGGGTCTACTAAGTGGGAATACGTTTCCTTGGACTTAACCACCACATCATCAATATAAACCTTCATACTCTTACCCAGTAGATCTTTGAACATGATGGTTGCTAGCCTCTGGTAAGTTGCCCCGGCGTTGCTCAGACCGAAGGGCATTACTTTGTAGCAATACAACCCCAATGGTGTGATGAAAGATGCCTTCTCCTGGTCGGGCTCATACATCGTGATCTGATGATAGCCCCTGTAAGCATCCAGAAAGCTCATCCGCTTGTATCCCGCCGTAGAATCTACCAACTGGTCAATCTTGGGCATGTGGAAACTGTCCTTGGGGCAAGCCTTGTTCAAACTGGTAAAGTCGACACAAACCCTCCATGTACCATTCTTCTTCTTGACAACGACCATATTGGAGATCCACTATGGATAGTAGACCTCCCTGATAGCATTGGCCTGGATAAGTCAGTCAACCTCCTCTATAGCTGCCTCTGAATGTTGTGCGGCTGAGCATCTTCTCTTTTGCATTACTGGCTTGTGACAAGGATCGACATTTAGCCGGTGACATATTATGCTCGGTTGTACCCCGGGCATCTCTTGTGGGGTCTAAGCAAATATGTCAATGTGGTCCTTCAACACCCAGACCAACTCGGCTGCATTTGTCTCAGGGAGCTCGTCCCCAATCAAGAAGTACCTCTCCTCGTCGGTCTCATGGGCGGGAACCTTTCCTAGGTTCTCGACCACACGGGTGGAGGGGTCCATGCCTACATCCTCCAAGACAGACTGGTCTGAAACTTCAATAGACTTTACCTTCTCGGCATTGGGGATAGATTTGATGGAGGCCATGAAGTAGTTTCTGGCTGACTTCTGGCTCCCCTTAATGCTTTCGACTCCTTTGGGCCCTGGGAACTTGATGATCTGATGATAGGTGGAGGGGATGGCCCCCATTTTGTGCATCCAAGTACACCCAATGATGGCGTTATAGTCTGATGTCACATCCACCACCAAGAATTATGTATACATGGTCACCTTCCCTGCTCAGACTGGGAGGGTGATAACTCCCAAGGACCATATTGGCTCCGTGCTGAAACCAATGAGCAGAGTTCTGGTTGACTTGAGATCTGCCTGAGTGAACCCCATTCTCTTGAATGATTGTATGTAGAGGATGTCGGTGGAGCTACCCTGGTCCACCAAGATCCTTTGTGTTATACTTGTTGATGTTGAGGGTGATCACCAACGCGTCGTTGTGCAAGAAAACAACCCCGTCCAAGTCCTCCTCTGAAAATGAGATATGCACAGGCTTCCCGCACTGGTCCCTCTCGTGACTTTCTTTCCTCTTCTGAGTGCGGGACTTGGCTTTGAAGGTGGGATCTATGGCTCCGTGAATGATTGTGATGGTACCCAATGTAGGCAAGTCCTCATCTAAAGAGTTGTCGCACATCTCCACCTGTCTAGGTTTAGCATCCTGTCTGGGCGTTTGGGCGATATACTGCTTCAGATGACCTGCCCCCACGAGGTCTTCAAAAAACTGCTTATAGATCTGACATTGTTCGGTCATGTGGCCGAACTCTCTGTGATAACTACATCTGAGCCCCGTAGCTTCCAGTTCAGCTTGGTTTGCCCCTGCCTTGTGGGCCACTTCTAGAAAGGCTCGTCTCTCAGGGGGTAGACCATTCTAAAGATAGGAGTGTTGAACTTTGTCCTGATGGCTTTGTAGGCCTCAGGGCCTGCTCGGGGTATCCTGTGAGTAGTCTGCAGAGTGGTCTTAGCCTCCTCTACCTTCTCGGAATGAGATTGCTGGGATGCCTTCCTATTCTTGCTCCTCTTCTTGCCAGTAAAATCTACCACATGGGCTGGTGTGATCTATTGGCGTGACAGCCTGCTTCTACGAGGGCTTCCTCTTCTAGTTTTGCGTGGTGCTCCACCTTCTCCATCAGCTCAGGAAAGGTCTCCACTGGGATCAGAGTCAAGGATTCCCTCATTTTCTTACTAAAAGAAAGCCCCAACCTGAACATAAATACGGCTTGCTTCTCAGTGCAGTACTCGACCTCGTTATAGATGTCCACATACCGTCTGGAATACGCCCTGAGAGTCTCATCTAATCGTTTTCTCAACAAAGTCAGAGAGTCAAAGTGTTTCGGTACAGCTCGGCTGGTCATGAACCTGTCAACGAAGGTCTCGGCCAACTGCTCCCAGTTGCAGATTGATCGCGGTGCTAGCTTGTGATACCAGTTGAGTGTTGTCCGACCCAGACTAGACGTGAACATCCTATAGTAGAGACTCTCGCTTCCTTCGTGCAAGATTAGGGACTGCTGAAAGTCCTTAAGATGTGCCACTAGATCCGTCCTCCCATCGTACTTCTAAAAGTTGGGAAGGCTAAAACCTCAGGGAATCTGGTAACTGGTGATCTCCCTAGAGAGCGGGGTGGAAATGATCTATTGAATGGCTCTCTTTGCGGTCTCTTGGGCCATTCCCCGGTCTTTAAGATGCTCATCGAGCCATGTCCTCATGTCCTCGAAGTTTGCTGGCGCAAAGTTGATTGGAGCTGAATTCAACGGTCTTCCCATACACTCACCCTGTGTAGGGACTCTGGGACGAAGCTGGTCTCTGAGGTCCCACACATGGGGTGCTGCTTGTTGATGCTGCGAATCGCCTGCACAGCTGCTCATCCTACTTTGATTCTCACTGGGCTGGGGGATCCCGAGCTACCCTACGCCACTCTCGGCGACGGGGTGGGCCCCTCCTCCCTCTACTATCTTGCTGGTGGGTCCTCCCTATTCCTTCTGGCACCACCTCCTAGTTTTCTGAAGAGTGAGGAGGATCCTTTCTCGTATGGCTCGTCTGAACCTCTGAATGCCGCCGTTGGTGGCCATTGGATGCCTTCCCTTCCCTGACTCCCTTCTGACAATGCTTGGGGTCTCTTTCCCGTAGTTTGTCATCTCTTCTCGACTGATTCTGAGCTCTGACTTGCTTTTCTTGCTTTTGTGGGTGGATTTCCCACAGAATGTGCCAATTGTGTGAGGGTAAAATTCCCAGGTACTACCCTTGCCGGTAAACAGTGATTTTTGATTTCTCTTATCACTCTGTTAATCTGCTCCAACTCCAGCTAGTCTCGCGCTTACAGAAAATAGTTAGAGGATCCCCTGCCTCTAGTGGCCAGAAGGTTCTCCGATGACTAAGTTAGTCATGATCGAAGAAGGAACTGTAAGTTGTAAGCACAAGAGAGTGTGAGAGCAAAATGGCATGTACCGTTCACCAGTGGCTCGTCTCTTGCTTATATACGTCTTCCTTCTGGGTTTCCAGCTTCTTACTGAAAACGAGGTCTTCCTAGGACTTCTTGTCCATTTTCCTCGTGTCCGCTGCATGTCTGCCACATTCTCTAACAAAAATGAATGTCTGCACACCTTTTGCTGTTCTCGAGACTCAAATGTTCTCTTGGGAAGGGGAAGTCTGACACGCGTGTCTCGCACCGTTCTCTGGCTAGCCGACATGTGGACTCCTCGTCTGCCACCCCTTCTTACATTATTTCACTAGAGGCCGCGATGGTGGATGTCAGCCTTATATAGCCAACCTAATCTTCACATCGAACACTGCTGAGGTACGTGCTTAGCTGTACCGCACTCGGTCTGGCATGTGCTGCTCTGCGAGGCTGTCCTCTTCGATGTAAGGATGCTAGCCGTACAGGGCCAGTCTAATCCGTACATAGAAGTTGCTGGGTACGGCACTTGACTAGCTGTATCTCACATGATCCTGTCTGTGTCCCTAGACAGCTACCCGCCCAACCACTTGGATGTTGGCTACACGGGGCCGACCTAATCCATAGTGCGGGTGTACCATTGGACACATGGCTGACTATATCCTCTGGGAGATCTTGTGATGATGCACAGAATAACAAGTAGCCGCACTGAACGAATGTCGAGCCGCACTAGGCCAACCTGATCCTTCAGTGCAGGATACTAATGACATGGATGTTGGTGCCGAAATCCTACTAAGGTGCTAAGATAATACGATCATACACTTGACACATGCCAAATCTTGATTTACTCCACCACAAATTGGTTGATTAGATTCTCAACCTTGGTGGTATCGTTGACTGTTGGAAAAAAATTTTGTTTTTACCAAAATTTTAATGGAATTTGATAAATATTTATGAGTTAAATATGTTATCATTTGAGATGATTATTTATGGGGATTAATAGTCTTATGTGAGGGCTTTAATACACAAACAGAATCATTAAATTCCATTAATTATTGAATGAGAAATTGACATTCAAAGTTGGATGTTTTTAGATTGGGCTTGGGCTTATGTATTGTGAATTGGGCTTATATATTGGGCTTGGCATTTGTTTGTGGGCCTGTGGGCTAACCCTTACCCGGCCCAACCCAGAGGCTTTCCACCTCTTGAGGCTCTTCAAATCCAACAGTTTTTCTTCATTATAGTTGCATTAGCTGCAGCATTAGATATACAAAACTGCTGTAGACCAAAGGTTTGGCTGGGCAGCCAAAGGTTTCCATTACATGTATATATAATTGGTAGTCTTGCCATATCAGAGTATTTGAATCTCTATACTCCTTCTCTACTACTACAGTCTTCCTCCTGTTCCATCAACTATTAAAAGAGAGTAAGTTCCACACAACTCTGGTTCGTCCAGAAGTGAGCACTGGTGCTGCCACTTCGATCCCGGTTGTATCCTGGGAGACCTTAGCCCGCTGTTTTCCCCTTGTACCTCCGGTGGGGCGGCTAAAAGTCTTAAGGAAACTGTGTGCAACCACAGGCCTCCGGTTACATTGTTCATTTCTATTCTGATTTGTTCATTATTGTTCTAATTTGATAAGTTTTAAGTTGCTGCTTTTATTTTCAACAGATTATCACTACAAGCTTAAGACTTTTAGACAAAACCTTCATTCTGGATAATCTGTTTTAATACTAAAAACTTAATGTTCTTTTCCCGATTTTCAGAATACTTTCTCTTTGCTTAATACTTTTTTTAACCATAAACTACTTTACAAAGATTAGATCACTTCTTCTTTACATTCGAATCCGTTTATGTTGTTTGTTTTTTGCTCTAATAGTTTCTGTTTAAAACAGTTTTACTTTACACTCAGGTTCTAAACAGTAAACTAGTTATTGATTTACAAACTTTGGATCATTACTTTTAAGCTATTTTATTAACAGTTTCATTTCTGGTTCTAAACTCTTTTACAACTTGTTTTATCAGAAATGACTTCACAGCAGTTTGAGTAATTCCTCTTTTCTAATATTGAGAATCACGCGTTCAACGCTGAAATTCCACAACAAGTCGATGCTGGTTTTGGTGCCAATAACCATCTTGTTGATGGGGCACTAAATGTTGCTGTTTCTAGTCTTAATGGTTCTATCCACCCTGTTGGTTCGTAGGACAGAATCCCTTTGGAAACCCCTTAGGCTATCAGCCCAGAAATCCATTCGAGAACCCATCGGTGGTTAGACCTGTTGTCTCTTCCCCTCCTGTGGTTACACCACAGATGCTGCCGTAGTTTCCTGCACCATTTCTACCGGTAAATCATGTTGTTCGTCCGAAAAATTTTTCAGGGACTGACTTCAAGACATGGCAGAACAAAATGTTGTTCTACCTTACAACTCTTGGGCTAGCACGGTTTCTCATAGAGGATGAACCGGTCGTTGATCCTAACGACAATAATTTCTATAAAAGGGCTGCATGAGATGCCTGGAAGGCTGTGGATTTCTTATGCCGCAACTATGTTCTGGATGGCCTTCAGGACTCTTTATACTATATTTATGTAGCTACCGAATCTGCTAAAGAATTATGGATGTCACTTGAAAAGAAATACGAGACAGAAGATGCTGGATCTAAGAAGTTCTTAGCCGGTCGTTTTGCCGATTTCGAGATGATTGACTCACGATCTGTAGTGAGTCAGGCGCAAGAGTTTGAGATTCTTGTTCGCCAAATGCACATTGAAGGTCTGATTATTTCAGAATCTTTGATGGTGGCAATGGTCGTGCACTGTCTACCCCCTTCATGGCTGGAATTCTGCACATATCTTTTTCATAAAAGGAAGGAGATGTCTTACGAAGATTTTATGATGAAGCTTCGTATTGAAGAAGATAACAAGAAGGCTGTAAGGAAAATGAATGGTTCTTCTAGGGCCAACGTCATAGAATATGGACAAAATTCTTGTTCCAACCTAAAACATACTGGGAAGAACAAGAATGGAAAACATGGCGACAAGGTTGTCAACCAAAAAGGGTCCAAGAATCTTGGCCCTAAACATGCCATTGCAAAGAAGCAATCATCCCAATTCCAAGGAAATGCTTCAACTGCAACAAATCGGGTCACCGCTCCTTGGATTGCCGACAACCGCGGAAGGACACCAAAAAATAGACAAACTTGATGGACACTTTGTCCAATGACATCTCAGACCTCAACATCGGATTCATGATTTCTGAGATGAATTTGATAGACTCCAACCCTAGAGAGTGGTGGGTGGACACAGGAGCTACCCGTCATGTTTGCTCCGACAGGAGTATGTTCTCGACTTTTTCACCGGTTACAAACGGTGATAAGTTGTTCATAGGCAACTCTACAACCTCAGAGATCAAGGGAGTGGGCAAAGTCATACTGAAGATGACTTCCGGTAGAGATCTAGTTCTGAATAATGTACTCCTTGTACCAGAGATCAGCAAGAATTTGGTTTCAGGGTCCCTGTTCATCAAACATGGCATGCGGGTAGTGTTTGAGGCTGATAAGGTCGTTATGACGAAGGTGGGAGTTTATGTAGGAAAGGGTTATTTAATTGATGGGCTTTTTAAGCTCAATATTATAAATAATGTTCCTACTTTGATGAATGAGAATGAAATCACTCCTTCTGTTTACATGCTTGAGTCATCTAATTTATGGCATTGTAGACTAGGACGTGTTAACTACAATGCAATTCGTAGATTAATAGCCCTAGATCATATACATAAATTTAATATTGACTCAAACCATAAATTTAAAACATGTGTGGATGCAAACATGACTAGGTCATCTTTTCAAAAAATACAAAGAACTAATGAGCCTTTAGGGCTAGTCCACACTGATGTTTATGACTTGAAATTTGTCCAAACATGGGGAGACAATAAGTATTTCATTACTTTTGTCGATGATAGCACTAAATATTGTTATGTATATTTTCTTAAAAGCAAAGATGAGGCTATCGGAAAATTCATTCTTTATAAGAATGAAGTTGAAAATCAACTAAGCAAAAAGATTAAGGTGCTTCGAAGTGATCGAGGTGGTGAATATGTTGCACCATTTATTGAGTTTTGTGCTCAACATGGTACAATTCATCAAACTACTGCATCTTACTCTCCTCAATCTAATAGGGTTGCAGAACGAAAGAATTGAACGTTAAAAGAGATGTTGAATGCAATGTTGATTAGTTCTGGGTTACCACAGAACATGTGGGGAAAGCAATTCTGTCTGCAAACTATATCTTGAATAGGGTTCTTAGAAAAGATATAGATGAAACCCCTTACGAACTTTGGATAAGTCGAAAACCTTCGTACAAATACTTACGAATGTGGGGGTGTCTAGCAAAGGTGGCTGTTCCACCACCTAAAATGGTCAAAATAGGACAAAAAATGGTTGATTGTGTGTTTATTAGACATGCACACAACAGTAGTACATACAGATTTTTAGTGCATAAATCTGATGTTCTAGATATTCATGCAAATACTATCATGGAATCAAGGTACGCTCAATTCTTTGTAAACTTATTTCTATGCAAAGTAATAGCTGAATCTAGCTCAGCTAAACGACCATTGGACACTGAAGTAGAAAGTACTTCAGACCAACAAGATGAGGATGACGAATTGAGAAGGAGCAAATGGACTGTAACGCTCCTCAAATTTTAGTTTTATTTTGAATTGAAATTCGTTAGAAATCTACTTTATGTGAAGTTCTAGGGGACCCAAAATACTCGTTTCATCATTTCAACTGTTGTCGTATTAATTAGAAGTCTCGTTGGGCTTAGTAAAAATGTTCGATAATAGTTTGGGGCATCTCGGGAGGACTTCAATCTCACTGTTGCAGCAGTTTTTTACATTTTGGTGCAGTTGCACCGGTGCAAGAGGAGGCTGCATCGGTGCAAAGACTTAGAAATGGTCCTGCACCGGTGCAGAACCGATGCAGGGACTCTCTGTTCGTTTGAGCTTCAGGTGCATCGG
>NMUG010004033.1:0-14210 GCA_002855965.1 Monotropa hypopitys | reverse complement strand
GGTATCATAGCAATATCTAGAGCGGTATCTAGATACCGATATCTGAGAGGGATCTGAGCAATATCTTAAAATCGGTATCCTGTGTAGAGACCAGGTGCTCGGGTGAAAAGTAAAAAATTTGGAAAATTGTAAAATTTGAGGTTTTTAATAAATAAAAGGTAGTAAATATATTCTAATATTGGGAATATATTTATAGGTGCTCGAGGAGCCATTGGGAGTCTAGGATATTCGAAAATATCGTGAGTACTCTTGATTTGCGTGGATTTGAGTAAAATATATATTATATACTATTACAAAGATGAAAATGTGAAATGTGAAATGTTAAATAAGTATGGGGCAAGTTCCGTGGACCAGTTAAAAGAACCAATATTAGACCGCAATATTTAATTGAACCCCTTATGGGTCCTACTGCGATGATCCAAACCGTTTATGCTGTTCAAATTGATGAAATATATAGTCCTGCAAAAATTCAGCTCAATCGGATATCGATAAGTGCTCGATCCAAACAGTTTTGTATAATGCCAGTTTCTGTCATGTTTTCTGTGGAACTGTTTGGATCAAACACTTATCGATATTCGATTGAGCTGAATTTTTGCAGGACTATATTTCATCGATTTGAACAACATGAACGATTTGGATCATCACAGTGGGACCCATAAGGGGTTCAATTAAACATTGTGGTCTAATATTTGTTCTTTTAACTAGTCCACGGAACCTGTCCCAGTAAGTATATAAAGAGAAAATATATGAATGAAAAGATTATGCTAAATGCTATGAATCTTAAAGATAGAAGAAAATGGAATAATTGTTTGAAATGCATGAAAGATGAAATATTGTGAATTTCGTGAATCCAATAGATAATTGATAAATCTCAAAGTATAAGAAATGAGAAGAAGTGACATATTGTATTATGTAATGAAGAGATAGAAATACTAATGAAATCATAATAAGAATGGTGGAAAGAGGAAAAGTTGCAAAGTTGATTACGTACAAAACGTACGGTCATGTTCATTGGTAAATTTGAGTGTGCGCATAAAACATGCGGCCATGCTCATTGGTTAAATTGAGTGTACGCATAGAAAAGTGCAACCATGTTCATTGGTAAAATTGAGTGTACGCATAGAGAAGTACGAGCATGCTCATTGGTAAAATTGAGTGCACGCATAGAGAAGTGCGGCCATGCTCATTGGTAAAATTGAGTGTACATACAATATGTACGGCTATTGGTGAAATCCTTGAAATGAAAAGGTGGAATCTGAAATCTATCAAATAATACGTGAAAAACGTATAACCGTGATTACTTGTGTTGTGATATTGTGTGAATGTGAATCTTGGAAACAAAAATATAGAAATCTGATCTATCTTGGAATCTGTTGAGAATGAAAATAATTATTAATGCTCAAGAGTAAAAAGAGTTATCTTAAAGATATGAATGAGTTGATGTAAGTTATATATATATATGAACAGAAGTAAAGAGATGAAGAAAATTGTAAAGAAGATTATTGCTTCTCTTATTTATGCACTTCTTTAGTATTCACCAGCCGTTGTCGCTGATGCACGCTTGTGCTTTTCTTTTTAGGTGTTGGAGGTTAGAGCTCAGTCCAGTCTAGCTGATGAGACGTTGTAGAGTTGTGGAGTCTGTGAGTCTTTTATTTGTTTCTTTATTTGAGAGAATGTTTAGCTCTCACTTTGAGTCTGCTTTCTTTTATTTAGAGTTGTAGTAGCTGTTCAAGGTTGTGTTGGAGTTGAGTTGTTGAGTTGTGTTGAGTTGAGTTGTATCGGTCATAAGCCCAGTGTTTTTATTTTATTTTGAGTCTGTATCATCTGAGATTTATAATCAGATCAGTAGAGTTTTATTTTCAGTTGTTGTGTAGTGGTTTGTGTTTAGTAGATGTAGTCACATGTCATCTTTGGATAGCTGGCTTTACAGTTATCAGGGATGAGGCGTGACACCCTCGGTCCCTCGGTTTCACCTCTCCTTCCTCTCTCGTCAGACGACTCCCATCTCCTTCGGTCTCACCTCTCTCGGCATCACCTCTGCACTCGCTGACCATCGTCACAGCTTTCTAGCGACCTCCGGTTGACGGCGCCTCTGTCTTCAATAGATCTGCACTTTCTGACCTTCGTCTTCTGCCGTTGTCGTCCCTTGCCCTGTCCAGATCGGCCTCATTTCTGCCCAGACCCACCCAGTTCCAACCAGATTCGCCCGGATCTGCCCAGATCTGTCCACATCCGGTCCCTTGGTTTCACCTCTCTCCTTCTTCTCTCGTCAGGCGACTCCCATCTCCTTCGGTCTCACCTCTCTCGGCATCACCTCTGCCCTCGCCGACCACCGTCACAGCTTTCCAGCGACCTTCGGTTGACGACGCCTCTGTCTTCAATTGATCTGCACTTTCTGACATTCATCGGTTGCTGCCCCCGTCCCTCGCCCTGTCCATATCGGCCCCATTTCCGCCCAGATCCAACCAGATTCGCCCAGATCCGCCAAGATCTGCCTATATCCGATCCACCCACCCGGATCTACCCAGATGCATCCAGATCCGATCCACCCCACCCAGATCTGTAAGTCATGTCTGATCATCCCTTTTGGCTATGAGTTGGAACCCGTTGTTCAATTGATATATATTGCATCGGATTTGTTACTATTTCTATGTCCGAAGATAAAGTAATTAGCGTTCGTTTGACTGGTGGTAATTATTCGTATTGGGCAAGTGTTATGAAGAATTTTGTTGTTGGTAAAGGCATGTGGGGTCATGTCACTGGGTCTATTATCAAACCTACCCTTCTTGAGAAATCAAGTGGGTCAGAAAACGGAGGATCTTGAGTATGGCGGCAAACTTGCAGCATATGTCATCGCATTTGAGAAGTGGGAATTGGAAAATGCACGAGTTCTTACGTGGTTTCATAATTCTGTTGAACCTAGCGTCAGTATGAATTTTTCAAAATGTGATTATTACCAAGGAAGTTTGGGATTATTTAAGGAGTATGTATCTTCAGCCCAATTTTGCAAAAGAGTACAAACTTGAGCGTTCTATTCGGGATGCTAGACAGGGAGATAAGTCAATTCATGAGTTTTACAATGGGATGACACAATATTGGGATCAGTTGACTTTAATGGAACATGCGGGCATGCAGTCCCTTGATTTCTATATAGAGTATCGTGAAAGACGTCGCCTTGTACAGTTTCTTATGCCTCTTCGGGACCAATTTGAGCCTCTTTGTGGGGCTATGCTTCATCGTGATCTCCGACCTAGTGTTTATGGTGTCGTTCATGAACTTATTGCCAAGGAAACTAGGTTCCAGATGGCCTATGTGGCATTTCCTTCGCAATCAGTCTTTATTGCTCCTTCGACTCTGCCTGCCCCATACATGGCACCTTCCTTGTCTGCACCTGCAGCTCATCACTTGGTCAGGTTACAAGAAAACAGAGGTCTCATGTTGCTTTGGATGAGTGTAGTTTTTGTCATCAGAAAGGCAACTGGAAGAATGCGTGCCTAAATTGTTACGGATGACAGGCAACAATTTTCAGCAGTTTTAGCAGTTTCCTCGACCCCCACAGCAGTTCCCTCCACAGTTTTCTCTGCAATCTCAGCCGTCTCCGCAGTTTTCTCCACAATCTTGCAGTCTCCTCAGCAGTATCAACAAGTTACTCGTCCTCCAACATCATTTGCTACCCCTATGGAAAACTACTCGGTCTCCAATGGGGTCCCTCGTCCCTTGATTGACCAGTATCAGCAGTATCAAGCATCTGTGGCTACTCAACCGAATGATTCACAAGAATCTGCTATGACCACTGTCCAGTTGGGTTTGCAAGGTTATTCTCCCACGGGATTGGATGCTACAGAAGCAGATTGGGGCGTACCGTAGTTGGTGATCTCTCTTGCGACTTCTATGTCGCCTTTTAGTTTTCGTTCGTTAGCATGTCTTCTTTCTTCTGGTATTGTTTGCATCGGCAATTTGGCATCGGATTGGCAGTTGTTCAGCATTATTTCTCCTTCCGCTTTGCATTGTTCAACATCTTCGCAGTAGTAGATTCACATCAATTGATTTGCATTAGTGTATTGGAAGTATTATTGGCATCGGCATCAATATCGACATTGGTATTGGCAATGGTTCGGTGTAACAGTGGATTTGCAATAATCTCATTGGCAAACTCACGATGCTTCGCATCATGAGTTTGAGGGGTGTGTGAAGTATAATTTAGGAATATAATTGTAGTAGGAAAGTATTAGTTTTTGGAACTATTATTTAGGGTTTCCAATTGTTAGGATTTATTGATTTGTTATTTATCTTTTATGGCTGGGGTAATTTTGTCCTTTTGTGATTTTAGGATTTTGCTAGGGTTTGTAGGCATAGCCTATATAATCCCTTGATTAGCTCTGTAATGAATAAGTTTGCAATGCAATAATAAGATAACAATCGTTTGTTTGATAGAATGTTTGTTTTCTTCTCAAATCTCACAGGCACAACCCGTACACATATGAGCGATAGCAAAATGGACTGAAATAAAGTAAAAGAAAAACATATTCTCATTGCTCCCATGAAAAAACGGTGAGAAAGGATCAGGGTAAGGGATAGTCACCCTCCTACGCAGGAGATTGTGGTATCTTATCTTGTATTTAGGATTTAAAATGTTGTCTGTGTCCACTGAGAGGGATGTGCAGTCCACTATTTCCGTGAGCATCACTAAAGGCTAGCAAATGCTGCTTACTATAATCATTTAATATTCCCCCTCACAATTCGTTCACGCACCTGTGTGCCAGACATTTATGCCAAATTTAGTTATTTCGTGGACAATCTGGCATGGCCTTTTGGGATTGTGTCCTTGCCATGCCTGTTGGATTGTCTTTCGTTTTTTGCATCTTGTATGTCTGTGTATAGACCGATCATGGTCTTTAGTTTTTTGCATCTTGTATGCCATGCCTGGTTGACTGTTGTTATTGTTGGTTACCAATGGGCCTGGCTGATAAGCAAACTTTCACTGTATGATTTATATCGTGAATCCAGGGTTGCCTATAGGATGACTGTTGCAATCCATGTGCAGTTTATGATAAATCACCATGACAGGTTACTTCAAGCTCAGTTAGACTCGTCAGTTCTACCTCTAGAGAGCTGCGACATGAATGGAATGCTCCATCAGGCTTTTCAATCAATGTTGCGACTGCTAATGCCACCCAGGTTCATTTTTGTATCCTTTCTCCACGGTGACTGAATATTAGATGAATCACTTAGATATGAGACAATAGTTGTCACGTCCCAATCCGGGTAATTATAAAGTATATTACCCAAGAGTGTGACATGACAGCATAAGACACTAACACTCACTATCACAAATTTAACTAAACAAAAATCACAAATGAATAAGATAAAACTCACAACATAATGTACTGGAAATGTATAGCCATCTACATATTGGGAAATATACAATGGCCCAACCTACAAAACTGTACAAAAATAGTACAACTCTCTCCGATATAAACAAATAAAAAAACTCTCTGAAAACCACATGTATACCTCTAAAAGGAAAAAATTGCAAGAACTCCCACACGCGACTGCAATTGCAGCTTAACAGGTGGATAACACTAGTCATACGCACCTAGAAAAGAAGGTGTGTAAAATACGTCAACGAAAAATAGCTCAGTGAATACTATAGAACATCATAAAGAAGAGTATGAAAATAGATATGGATCAAATCATCTTTCAAAATCATTTCTCTCTTTTCCAAAACCATCTTAAAATCTCTTTTTCATTTTCAAACCATCATTTCAATTCTTAACGAAAATAATTATTTCCATCTCCTTTTCAACCATTCTTTTCCATTTCATTCTTTCAATAAGTAGAAAATTTGTTTTCCATTTCTATATGAAAATATCAATTCCTTTTCTTGTAAATAACTCATTTTCTTTATAAATTCCTCTTCTTTTTCATCATAGAAACCGTCAAATCAATAATTTTCTATTTCCTCTTCAAAATAATAATTTCCTATTTTCTTTCGAAACTATTTTCCAGATTTTTCTTTTTACCACAAAATCCATTATTCTCTTTTCTTAGTAAAACCATCTCAAATATGACAAAATCAATCTCAACTTTGTCTCAAAATCTGTCATAGAATTGAATAAATGATCCATCATCATATCCATCAAAATCTCGCCTCACCTCACTTCATCTCTACTATTATAGCCAAGGGTCATTAACCTCCGATTAGAATTATGACAGTACTGTTATCCTACGAAACATTCCAGATAAATACACCAGTAATGAATCAGGGGTTGTCCGTGTCTCTCTCAACAGTATGGACAAACGCTCCTATATTAGTCTTGGAGCGAGACTGTCCTCCTACTTTATTAACATTGGAGCGAGGCTCTATAGACCCCTACATTAGCCTTGGGGCGAGGCTACATAACTATGATATGATAAAAATCTTCCTTTTTCTTTTTATCATTTCCATAATCCCCACTTCACTTTTCTATCAAAATCCACACTTCTCAGTTCCAAAATCCATTATTCTCTTTTTATCATAAAATTCTTATTTTTCATTATTCGCAAAATCCTTCTTTTTTTCTTAATTACGAAATTATCATTAACCAAACCATACTTCTCTTTTTTTCATAAATTTTCATTTATCATTTATATCAAAATTCCTTCTTCAATTTTACCACAAAATCCGCGTTTTAACTTTCAAATATTAATTAATCCATAACAATTTATTTCTTTTCAAATTTTTTTCTATCAACACTCTTTGAAAAGAATTTCACAATAAAATACAAGTAAATAAATCTATTCTAATTTATAAAGTTCTATTCTAAGTACTCACATGAATCAATATATGTCTATCCAAACTGCTAGTCACGTTGAGTAGCTGTCGCTAGCACAGAACTCTCCGGTCCTATAATAAACATAAGAATCCATAATATCTCTAAAATGTCAACTATGTATAAATAATCTGAATTCTAATAAATTTTTTAATTATTCTTTTATTTTTTTCTTATTCCTCAATTAATTTATTTTTACCAATATATTTCTATTTTTCACTTTTTCAATTAATATTCACTTTTTGAATTATTTCCATACTCCATAACTTATTTTATTTATAAAATTAATATTTCTCAACCTTTTCTTGCTCATTCATTTATTTGCCAATTTATCATTTAAATCTAATTCTTTTATTTATAATTTTTTTATTCTTTAAACCATTTTTAATTGTTAATAATAATCACCTTAATAATTATTATTATTATTTCAGTTAACCAACTAATATTTCATTATTAATTTAATTTGACTTTTAAATAACCAAATATTATTCTATTTTTTACATTTTCTTTTTAATTTTTAGGTGGTTTTGGATGGATTTTCCGGCGATGAATTTTCCAGCAACTTTTTAGGCAAACTTTTCCGACGAGCTTTCCAATGGTTTTTATTCGTTATATATAGATATTGTATAAGATTCTAAAATTTTTTAAATTCGAATATGAATAATTATACGTAAAAAACGATACGAAACATACTATATTCCGGCGATCACTCTTTTACTCCGGCGAACCACCACCCGCACACACACACACACACACACACACGGACACACACACGGACGCACCACCACTGCGAGAACCACCACTTGCTACACACCACCACCGCGAGTCATACGGCCGTATTTCAAGTCATCTTATGAACATGAAAAGAAGCCACCTTTGAATCTTTTTTACTGATATATATCTGATTTTGTGTACAGAATGAGTTATAATTATAAGTATAAGTCATAGACTCACCTGCTATAAAAGGCCATCCCTTATCCTATTCCTTCCTCAGGTCAGGAATGGAGGGGATGTTAAAGGACCAAGGTTTTCATGGGAAATCTACGAAACCCCTATACACCCGGAAAGAAGAAGGGTGAACCCCCCTTTATAACATTTATGGTAATTATAAGACCAGTCTTTGAATTTTGTGCCCGTTCGTTTTCAATTGTTCACCCTGTGTCCAACTTTTGTCTTGGATAATACATCTTCCACTCCAGAAGAGAAGTGACTGTGATTTCTGTTTTCTCCACTCATGAGCTCTCCGTGAGGAATGTGTTCCCGCTTCAGATCTTCACTTCAAAGCTAGCCTTATTTGTTAACATAATCGTAAATTGGTCTTTTTTTGTTTGTATCTAATAAGAGAAGTGCATCTTCTGAAAATATGTTCTAACGTCTTAGGTGGTCCTTATGTACATTCTCTATTTTTATCTTCTACGTATGAGTTTGGTGGTTGGAAGCCAAAGGATATCAGTTCTGCAGGGCCTGGGAACATTTTAAATGCTTTCAAGAGCATGAATCTGTGATAGTTCTCTCAACAATGAGTCATTTTCTGAGTTTTGTTAATAATGTATCATGCCATCTTCAATGGCTTCTCTCAGTTTCATATGCTGAGGTTATTAGATGATAATTGATTGACCCTTAATTGTACTTCTCTTTGACAGGTTTTATTGGCTACTGGTGGTGGCCATTTAGTTTACCTAGAGATTGGTGATGGGATATTGACAGAACTGAAACACGCACAACTGGAGTATGAGGTCTCATGCCTTGATATAAATCCCATCGGTGAAAATCCTAACTATAGTCAGCTTGCTGCTGTTGGAATGTGGACCGATATAAGTGTCCTAATATTTTCTATTCCTGAGCTGAACCTTGTTACGAAGGAAAATTTGGGAGGAGAGATAATTCCACGCTCTGTTCTTTTATGTTCATTCGAAGGGGTATGTCTTCGATTAAGGTTTTCAGACTTCTCAGTCTTGTGTTTTCTATTCATCCTACTCTGCATGTAGTTTGTTTGCAGTGGGGAATGTGAGACTTTTTTTATGATAGACTCTGTATTCCCTACCAGCTGCAAAGTATGAAGTGGCATATGTTCAAGAATGGGTCGGTCTGAATTTTGCGCATTTGATCTTCATGGCCATCTTTTGACCCACAATAATGGTGTAGGGTGTACATTCTCTACATTAGGTTGAAAAAGAAGGCCAAGATAGCTCTGAAACTAATTGTGTCATTTTCATCCGATACTATTGCCAGTACTAAAGTATTTTTGACAATTCCTAGTGTTTGTCCTATATTTGTTAATTATTACTTTCAAAACTAGTATATGAGAAGACCCGGCATAGCGGTAAAGCTACCCCATTGTGACATGTAGGTCACGAGTTCGATTCACAGAAACAACCCCTCTGCTTGCAGGTGTAAGACTACGTACATCAACCATTCCTCGGACCCTGCATATGCGGATGGTTCGTGCACTGAGTTACCCTTTAAAACTAGTATATGAGCATATACAACCTCTCCGTTCACTGCCAATTGGTTTTAAGTTAGATGGTTTAACATATTATCAGAGCCAGGGTTTCATAGGCTTTTAACAAAACTCTCTTGGTTGTTTGCACCTTAAGTGCGTCTTGTTTCATTATGATCTGTGTTATGAATCCGTTTTTACCTTGCCACGTGTGGGTCAGGGGTCGCACGTGCGGGGGAGTGTTGTGTCACATCAGTTAATTATTAACTCCAAAACTAGTGCATGAGCCTAAGTCTCTCCACTCATTGCCTATTTGTTTTGAGGTGGATGCTTTAACAGTTTGTCAAAGGAGAAAATCGCATCGGTACTCCTTCATTAATTGTGTGTAAATATACAAGGAAAAGAAAAAAAGGGAAAAATTACACAAGGACCCCTTTAGATCCTACCTATTTACACAACACATAAAACTTAACACTCCCCCTCAAGTTGGTGCAAAAATATCTATCAAGCCCAACTTGAACACAATGGGGTGAAAACTTTTACTACTAAGACCCTTAGTAAATACATCGGCTAACTGGTCTTCTGATCTTACAAAAAGCATCCAAATTAAGTCATTGCTCAGCTTCTCTTTAATGAAGTGTCTGTCGATTTCGATATGTTTCGTTCGATTATGTTGAATTGGATTATGAGCAATGTTTATGGCAGCCTTATTATCACAGTAAACACCCATTTGTAACCCACTGACTTCTTTTCCTTAGGAAGAGGTGCAAATTCCCATGTGCCATTTTTTTCAGGGCTGTCATCTCCTCTACCATAGCTTCTTCCACTCAGGTATTGTAAATGCATCTTGCCAATTCTGTGGAATAGATATAGAAGAAAGAGACGAAACAAAGACACGGTATGAAGGAGATAAACGATCATAAGAGACAAACTGAGAGATGAGATGTTGAGTACATAATCGAGCTGACACTTTATGTGTTCGGACTGGCTTCCTATGAGCAATAGGCACATCAAGATCATCAAAAGGGAGAGATATAGAGGAAAGAGTATTATCAGGGGACTCAATTGAAGTATCAGGAACTAGGGTTGGAGATGGTGATTGGCAAGGTGACTCAACACAAGTAGTCTTCTCTCGGTGAGAATAAGTTCTCAAATCTGGATTGTCCAGACGTCCACCAATGTCATGATCAACACTCGTTTCAACTATTGGTTCCTTATCAGAAGTTCTTGTCTCCCCCTCATGATGGCAATGTAACGGAAAATACGACCAAGACTCTGAGTATAGGATGTCAACCTTTCTTCATCTCTCATTTCTTCCTGGTTATTATTCTCCCCTGAAGAGATGATAGGGGGTTTCCCAAAAAGTGACATCCATAGAGACATACATTTTGCGAGAGTGTGAGTCATAACATTTATAACCTTTTTGACTAGGAGTATAGCCAAGAAAAATACACTGACGTGCTTTGGGATCTAACTTACCACCAGAAACTTTAGGGGCATGGACAAAACATATGCAACCAAAAACTCTAGGAGGAAGAGAACTGATCCCAAAACCACCAGGGAGAAATCTAATAGGATATTGAAATTGGAGAACGCTGGAGGGCATACGATTGATAAGAAAGGCTGCAGTAAGGATAGCTTCCCCCCAAAAATACTTAGGAACGTTCATGATGAACAAGAGTGAGCGAGCGACCTCAGCAAGATGACGATTCTTGCGCTCGGCAACTCCATTCTGTTGTGGCGTGCCTACACAAGTTGTCTGGAAAAGAATGCCAAATTGTTCAAGATATGTGCGAAAGGACCCATCTAAATACTCAGTCCCATTGTCACTGCGAATAACCTTAATGGTGGTGTCAAATTGAGTACGCACCATTTGATGAAAGAATTGAAAGCATGAAAAGACTTCATTTTTTGACCGAAGTAAATATATTCATGTAACACGAGAGTGACAATCAATAAAGGTGACAAACCAGCGATACCCATTAAGAGACAACAGGAGAAGGGGGTCCCAAACATCAGAATGAATGATTGAAAAAGGTGAATCACTTTGTTGGTTAATAGGGGCATAAAAGGAGCGTTTATGTTTTGCTAGCTCACAAGCTTCACAAAGGAATTGACTCCGAAGACATTGCTTAGTCAAACTCGGGAACAATTTTTCTAGAATTCCAAAAGATGGATAACCCAATCTACGATGCCATTGCTGTAACAAAGGAAGAGCTGAACTCGTATCTGATGCAAGAGCTTGACCACATGATACAGGTGAACAAACTGGATTAAAAGCCGATTCCAAACAGTAAAGTCCCCCTTGCACTTTACCACTGCCAATCATCCTCCCCGTATCTAGATCTTGAAAGACACAATGTGTAGGAAAAAATGTTACGGAGCAATTTAGGGATTGGGTAAGTCTACTAACAGATAAGAGGTTAGTAGAAAAGTTGGGAACGTGAAGAACTGAAGAAAGAGAAATGTTGGTAGAACAATTAATAGAACCTTTTCTCGAAATAGAGGATAGAGAACCATCAGCAACTCTGACTTTGTCCTTACTAGAGCAAGTGGAATAGGAATCAAAAAAGGAAGAGCAACATGTCATGTGGTCAGTTGCACCCGAATCGATTATCCAAGGAACAGAGGAAGTTGTAGAAACATTAGCTTGTATATCGGAGTTGGCAAAAATGTTAGAGAAGGGTACTGAAGCTGAAGCAGAAGCTGTGGGAGTGGAAATACTAAGCTTGGCCACAAAGTGTCTGAGAGTTTGCAACTCCCCCTGAGAAAGAGGACCAGTAAGGAAATTATCAGTCCTTGAATAGTCCATATCAATCACGGATCACCCAATCGACAATAACAAGGCCAAAGCTGAACAACCCGAACAATAAAACCCAGAAGCGAAGAACCCAATAAACCAAGCCACAATCCTCAATTAAGTGGTAATAATCAGTCACACCACAAACACCACAAATGCAATGCAAGGATAGGTAGGTCTGTTGGTTTCCCTGACATAGCCACACAACGGTTGTGAGTTCCGTGGAGGATATTAGATAATACCAACGGACGAGGCTGACTCAATATGCATACAATGCAAAAAATAGGTTTACCGGAACCGAGATTGAAACCTCAGCATCAACGAGGGCTCGCCGGAAACAAGCGACGTCAGCGGTGGTGGTGCAAGCCAACTCAAGCACAAAGGTTCTCAGATCTGTCCCAAAAGAATGAGCAGTCCAGTAGCCCACAAAGAGATTCAGACCAGTACACAATACTGAAGGAGAGAATTTAATCTCAAACTGGTCCTTGTTATGGCCTAAATAGCATAGAATGTGCGAAGACAAGCTGCATTTCTCCGCGGTGCTTTTTGATAGATAACGTAGCTGTTGTTTGCACCAAGAAATCCTATACACGTTATAAAAAGTCTTGCAGCTAATCGAGAAGAGCTGAAAGAGAGAGAGCTTCCAAATCAAGGGTCGAAAAACCTCAAACAAAGCAGACGATGTCGCCTGCGAACGTCGTACAAAGATCGCCGAAGGTAGGCGCCGGATGGCGAGTGTTCTGAGGAGGTCTCCGGAGGTAGGCGACGGCCGGCGAGTGGTCTGAGGAGAAAAAAACGCGGCGGCTTGCGGCGGCAAAAGACACCCAGAACAGAGGTCGCCGGAACAGGGCGCCGCTGGGTTGACGGGATGATGCCGGAGAAGGGTCCTGGCGAGTAACGCCGGAGAAGCAAGTTGTGGTCGACCGAAAAAAAGAAATGCGGCGGCTAGGGTTTGAGCATATGCTCTGATACCATGTCAAAGGAGAAAATCGCATCGGTACTCATTCATTAATTGTGTAAATATACAAGGAAAAGAAAAAAGGAAAAAATTACACAAGAACCCCTTTAGATCCTACCTATTTACACAACACATAAAACTTAACACAATTGACTCTTTGTTCGTGTCTCTTTTTTATCAATTTTTGCTGTTCTTTTCAGATATCTTATTTGCTATGCGGACTGGGGGATGGTCATCTCTTAAACTTTCTATTGAACATGAGCAGTGGGGAGTTAACAGATAGGAAAAATATGTCCCTTGGGACCCAGCCTATAACACTCCGTACTTTCTCGTCAAAAAATACCACACACGTCTTCGCTGCATCAGATAGACCAACTGTCATTTACAGCAGCAACAAGAAGTTACTCTACAGCAATGTAAATTTGAAAGAAGTCAGCCACATGTGCCCTTTCAATTCTGCTGCTTTCCCAGACAGGTAACAAGTGTTTTTACTCTTATTGAACTGAAGTGTAATATTATAAGCTGAGAAATTGGAACACTGATCTTTTTTCTTTTGCATTGACACTTCTACTTGTAAAAGAAAGAAAATGGATTTACACCTTTGGATCTATGAGTTTCTGACAGCAAAGGAAAAGGAAAGAGGATATAAATTGGAAAAGAACTGAAATTTTTGTTGCCCTGTCGTTTGACTAGCTTGTGCAAACATTTGATTGCAAAATGAAGCAACCTTCCTTTTTCTTAAGATGCTATCTATACTTCATTAGTCTTCCCAGCTTCCCCAACTGGTTACCTGGTCTGTTTGCTTATATACCATTATGTTAGTTCAGAGAGAGCCACCTTTTTTATGAAGTTTTTTCTTATACATGGGTAAAATATTCTAATGGGTGGTCGTTTTCCTGTCCACAGTCTTGCAATCGCAAGAGAAGGAGAGCTGACAATTGGCACAATTGATGATATCCAAAAACTTCATATCCGCTCCATTCCCCTTGGGGAGCATGCACGCCGAATATGTCATCAAGAGCAGACTAGGACCTTTGCAATATGTAGTTTGAAGTACAACCAATCAAGTTCGGAAGATGCTGAAATGCACTTTATTCGTTTGCTAGATGACCAAACCTTTGAGTTTATCTCAACTTACGCACTTGACCAATACGAGTATGGTTGCTCCATACTTAGTTGCTCCTTTTCTGACGATGGTAA
>NMUG010004032.1:0-14215 GCA_002855965.1 Monotropa hypopitys | reverse complement strand
TCACACTTAATAAAATCAGAATTGAATTCAATTAAATTGTGATTACATTTAATTATAAGAGTATGACATTTAATCATATTTGTAAATCACTTTAATTTGTAATTTAAGTGTGCTAGAATTGTGACTAGTGTCCAACACTTAATCATATTTAAATTGAAGTCCATTTCCAAGATAACTTAAATTGTAATTAATCCACACAAATATATAATCATTTGACAACAATTGGATAAATCACAATTAACTTAATTTTGAACAAGATTAAATTACTAAGAGCATTTTCTAGATTAATTCAAGATATAACATAAATTAATCAGAAGATTAATTTTAACATTTAAGCATGAATATCATGAATTGAATTAATCAATTATATTGATCATTAACATGATTAATGAAATGAATTATTCAAATAGAATAATTGACAATTAAAATCATAATAGAAAATGATATTCAACAAGAATTATTTACAAATTAAATTGTGTGCATATAAATAATTCACTTAAAATCATCATCAAAAATATTAAGGGACAATAGCATGCTTCTTGGGTTCGACATGCTCTACCACATATTCCACCACCAGTACCACCTCCTGTTGTATCTACAGACTTACCTCCAACTGATATTCCTTCTTCGTCAACCATACCTGCATCCAGGCTTTTTCCTACTTCATCATCAGACATGAATGTATTGGAGACGCTCTCTAGGATTGAGAGGGGGATGATTGAGGATCGGGCTTACAGAGATGAGGAGAGATCTAGGAGGGTTACTTGGGAGGATGAGGAGAGATCTAGGAGGATGACATGGGAGACTGATTTGATTACTCGTTTTGATACTGAGGTGATGAGGAGAGTGACTTGGGAGAGGCATGTGGATGACATCTTACATGGATTGAAGAGGAATGATGGATATGATCACGACGAAGGAGCATCTGGGAGTGAGTATTCAGCATCTAATGACCACGGAGATGACTGAGAGATTTTCTTTTTGGGTTGCTAGTTTTTGTTGTTTTTGTGATGTTTTTGAGAGTAGATGAATGGTGGATTGGGTAGTGACCTAGCTTATATTGTCACCATCATTCATTTTTGTTATGCACTCACGTACCTTGTTTTGTTATAAGCCTCAAAGACCTCTTAGATTTCTGGAATTTCTATTTTGAGCATGTTTTTATGGAAAAGTACTTGGATGAATGTATGCACAATAATTTTGATAATGAGCGATGTGTCTTTGACATTTTTAGTTGAGATATTCATCGCTAGAACTACTTTCTTGGCATTCGAGGACGGTTCCTAACCCTCCACCATAAAATCATTAGAGTGATTTTCTTTGAGAGAGACCAACAGAGAGGTTTGGAATCAAGGCTCATTTTGAATTGGGCAAACATCAAATGCCTAGGGAGATAGTATGATTTAGATGACACTGAACATAAATTTCATTCAAGATAGTTTACTTGTTAATAATTAGAACATTTTACTTTCTTGTTAGAATAAAGTGTTTTGTGGGTTAGTACCACTAAAAACCCTCACGAGACCGCACTCGTCCTACCGGGGCTGCCTGGAGGTGTAAAGAAACTATCCCTTGTCATTTTCATTTTTATCATTTTAGTTTTTGAATAAAGATTTGATAGGTACTAGCAAAGTCCAAGTTGGGGGGTGTGATTGGTACTTAATTGTACCAATTATAACTCTCAAATTTCTTGTTCGTAGCATGTTTTACATTAGTTTCATTCCATTTTCACATGAATTTGCATATTAATGATAATTAGATCATTAATGAATAAATAGGTATTTTTATATTATTTTGTTAGTTTTTGCTGTGTAGATAAATTTTGTAGGTTGATAAAGAGATGCCAATGCAAGAGAAGAAGGAAGCCAAGGATTTGGATCAGAACACTTCACAACCGGTTGGAGGCTCATTCCCAACCAATTGCACTTTCCACTTGGATTACCTTTTATGTATGAAGAATCAAATTCCAGCAGAACACTTGTTGACCAGTTGGAGGCACATTCCCAACCGGTTGAAGTTATTCCCAACCGATTTCCAAAGGCAATCACCAACCGCTTCATGGATTGAACAGAGGACCTCCCAACCGGTTTAGGTCCCAAGTCCAACCGGTTCAAGCCAGAGGCGATTCAAGAAGCTAGCGAACAAACCACTTCTCAACCGATTGGAGGGCCAATCCAAACTGGTCGCGGTACCAGGTACGGGCAGTATGGTTTTGACAGAATTCGATCCAAAAGGCATTTGAGCGGGAATTTAACCTTGGAACCGACTTTGAGTAACATTTTTGTAATATTTTAGATGCCTTAGTATATAAGGAAGCCCAGGGCTTCATTCTAAAGATCTCATTCTTACATTTCTTGTACTTAGACTTTAGAGAGCATTTTAGAGATAGAGAGAGCTTGTAGAAGAAGATTGAAGATTGAAGGAAAGACCAAGTAGGTGATTAAGAAGATTGTTTTCAGATATCTTTGATATGTTCTCACATTCCTTGTTCTTAATTAGGTAAGTTCTCTACACTTCATAGTTGTAATTACTTGTTTCAAGTGTCAATCAAGAATGATGTTGTTTCCAATTATTGCTTTAGATTCAATTGTAGTGATGGATAGCTAGATCTTTAGGGTTGGATTCAAAGGTTCTAAACCCTAATCTAACTATAGAGATCGATTCCTTCGTGCATGCATGTCTATCTTTCTTGACCAAAAACTAAGGTTTTGGAAGTCTTCAACATTCAAGAATGGGTGAACATATCATGACTTTGATTAGATGTAGACAAGATATCCTTGGCACATCTAATGCTTAAAGTGAATTGTTCATTGCACGATTGGAATTACTTGAAGACTACAAACCCTAATTCTTGGATGTGAGTTAAAGAATCAATTGAAAGAGGAATTGAGATCTATAGAAGGATTAGGGATGAAGCCTAAGAATCCAACCATTTTCATTCATTGTTAAACCTTAAATCTTAGATCGTAGACCAAAAATCTCAACTCGAATATTGATTGTTTTTCTTTTATTTTATTTTTCATACAAGAGAACTAATGAACATTGAACTAATCCCCAATCCCTGTGGATTCGACTCGGTATTTACTGGTATTTTTCTACACGTGACAATTATATTTCCTACGCTTGGGAAAACCATTTGTTACGGACAAGCAATTATCATAGGACATGTGTGTGGAACAATTGGGTATGTTGAGTTTGGGAAATCACAAGAGGCCCCTTGGAACTTGGGACACCATATGTTTAGTGATGTTTCCAATTGGGCATTGATAGGGGAATTGGATGCCTAAGTCCCTCCCTTCATATGTTGATAGACTTGAGTATTCCTTAGCCCCGTTGTGGTTGAATGTTGATCTTGAAACCCTCGGTTGAGGTTGAACGGTTTTGGTGGATGTCTCCCTTGGATTGACCAAGGTAGAGTCTATGATTGAAGAACTAAGTAAGTAGTTCCATGTAACCAAATAAACATTGAATATGGTGGATATGTCCCACGAGGACTACTCTACTAGACCTTGAATCTATCACTTGAGAAACTCGTAAAAAGAAGGGAATGTGATTGAATTACATTGACGACACACTTATTTCATTGACGTACTACGCGGGACTATACCTTGTTCAGGGACCTCCCAGGCACAGTGAATATGATATAGGACTTTGATACTTGATACGGGGCACCTTGTTTAGGGGTCCTGGGATGGTCGCACCATCCACGACATTGTGCACAATGGGGGTATCGTGAGCCCTCCCAACGTTACTTAGGAAATCCGGATAGAGCTGGTTAGTGGGTTGACGAGCCGCTAATCGAGCCTTGCCTTATCTATGTCACTAAGATTAAACAAATTAAAGGTGCCTTGTTCAGGGATCCTCTTGACGCTATGTTTATATCGAATGCCTTGTCTAGGGGTTCTAGAAGTCATTATTATATAAAATGCCTTGTCTAGGGAATTCGGAACTTGATTCTTTGTGGATGCCTTGTCTACGGATCCGGATGACACTTTACTTTAGAATGCCTTGACTAGGGATTCCCTTACTTGATACATCATGAAATAAAGAACGAAACATGAACATAACCAAGTGTTAGATAACATCGAATGAACACTTATATCATTCATTAGAGGACTCTTGTTTGGTTGTCCCGTGGGTCACGTATCTTACTTAATGTGGATTAGAGGACTCTTGATTAGTTTTCGCTTGGGTCACTTACCTTACCTATTGTGGACTCTTGTCTAGTTGTCCCTTGAAGTGCTTATCTCACCTATTTTGAGGGCTCTTATCTAGTTGCCCGTTGAAGCTATCTATTGAACACAAATGGAACGATTGATCCTATGTGACGGTGATGAAAGGATGAATCAAGAATGGACTTATGAGGGGTGTTCTAGAATTCATTCCTGTTGTAATGAAATGAAAGAAAAGATAGAAAGGAAAGAATGAAATATCTCAAATATCTAATATGGTACCTTAGTAGTAAGGTGGGTTGAGTTGAGATTAGATGTTGCTTCGATTGGACTTGGGATGTCATACCATTTATACTCACTTGAGGTTACTATTTTGGGTTAGATACACTTTGTTGGCGATACACCTATGTCACGGTTACCTTGAGTTAGGTTTATACTACGTGCACTTTAGTTTCTTTATTGTTCTCGTACTTTGTTTGTAGACACGTAGGCACGCACCATATGTGCATGTTTGGTAGTAGTTAGGGGTTTTCTCACTGAGCTGTTGTTTGCTCAGACCCTCTTTCTTTTCCTTTTCCTTGTCCGTATTGCAGGGCTGGACGGACTTGGTGGTTTGGAGTTGGAGTCAGCTGTTGGGTTTTCTTGGACTCGGCCACCTCAGTTGCAGTGGCTTATTTTGTACAGGGCAGTGTAGATACAGTATTTAGTTACAGTTGTCCTTCTTGTACAGAGTAGTTTAATTGTACTATCTTTTGTGTTGTACTTCAGTTTTAGTACTTTCTGTCGTAGTTTCTTTACTCTGTACTTGTAACTCTTTCGTTCACACTAGAAATTGTAGTAAGCTTGCTCTTGTACTTTTCTTCTACTATCTACTTGTTGTACTTCTACTTGTACTGTACTGTGATGTAATGAGAAACTCAACTGACTGTATCTGGATGGCAAGTAGTTGTATCCCCTTTTTATTATATTAAACTGTATTTCAAAAAAATAGTATTAAAATCTGGGGCGTGACAACTTGGTATTAGAGCTTTCGGTTCGAATACCTTGGAACTATGGGGAGACACCTAGTCTTCATGGGTTCTCTTGGTCATTACATTGTTCTTTGATCATGTCTGTGTGCTTATTATGCACTGTTGCACCTTGATTCTGTGTCATAGAGGTATCCTGCTTGTTCTGTCTCCTTCCATGGATGTCGAGTTTATCCATCCCTTGGAGGTTAAGTGTTGATCTGTGTGGCAAGTTTAGTTGCCTTGAAGTCATTGTGTATCCTTATGTTAGTCAGCAACTTCAACATCAGTCGTTCGCATCTAGTCCTCAGTTCGAGAGAGGAACCAGTTCTAGAGGTGCAAGTCGGGCTTCAATTCAGAAAGGCAAGCAGCTGGTGGACCAGATGACCCGTGGTAGGGCATACGCTATAGGTACTGCAAATCCGAAGCCGCCGATTTCTCCGTCTTAGTAGACTTGTTTTGTATTTGCTTGTCAAATTGTGTTGTATGTTGTTGGGATTACCAACTTGTTGTCTTATGCTAGTAGCATAGTGAACTCGGTTAGGAGTTATGCATTTTTATTCTAGATGTTGGTCCTTCTTGGACACCTTTTGTAGTGACTCTTCGTGATTGAGACTTTTATTATCCAATGGAGCACTTCTTATTGCAAGTTTCTTATTCTTGTACTCTATGGGTTCGATGCCTAAATGATTGGAGTCATGATTTTTTTGCTCTGTCTGGATTATGGATAAGTATATTGGTTGTCTTGTGCCACCTTGTTCTCTTTGTGATGGCCAAGCTTGGTGTTGTTTTCCACTTGATTGGTTGACATGTCCTTTGAGATCATTCTTGTTATCTTGTGAACTCACATCCTTTGCGCCCTAAGCGATGGGTAGATTGTTAGAGAATTTGGGAACGAGTAATTGAGTCGGTTACTCCTACACCTTCAGTGTGGAGTCAACCGTGTGTGTATTTCCTTGATTGTGTGGTAAATGGATGACCCTATGACTTAGGTTGAGGATTGTGTCCGGACGGCACCCCTCAAACTTGAATGATAGTGGTCACTTGATTATCGAATTGGGTGTGTGGGGGGGGGGATGTGTGTGTACCCGTGGGTAGGGTTGCGTTTGTAAAACGTGTGTTTGCGAGTTTGTGGAATGATAGTGGAGCGTTGACGATTGTAGAATCAGTTCTTTCCTTATCCTTGATGTTGCGATAAGATGCTTATAAATTTCTAGTTCTTAAGGAGACAAGTCCCTTGTGGGATCCTCCGTCCCTTATGCCTTTGGCAAAATTGATTCCTTGGCCGACGTGTCTCTTTGTTGTCGCCGTGTCCCTTTCGTGTCGGCGTGTCCACACCGTACCGGGAGTTGTCCTTTGTATTCTTATGTGTGGCGCGTGAGTTCTTCACATGTTTGGTATTCCTTGGTCATGATTCTTGTTCCTCTTACCTTAGGAAATTTCAGGGACGAAATTGTTTTAAGGTGGTTGAGATGTAGCGACCTGTATTTTATAAAGAAATTTCCGGAATATAAATTCGTATTCTAAATTAGATTTGGAATCTTAATTTATTTTATCTTAAAATCTTATTGTGATTTTAAGGTGGCTGAACTAGGATGAGGTAGAGGATTCGATTATGAATCAAATGCAACTTGAATCACCTCAATGAGAGGTCGAACGAAGAAGTTATGATCGAATTACCCTCGGAGGTCACGCATTTCAAATTCTGGGAAATTTCTGGTCCGGTCGTCCGGACCACGACCGAGTCTCGTCCGTACGAGCTCGGCAGGGAGACATCAAAATGGTTCAGGAGTGATCGTCCGGACGACGGGTTGGTCTCGTCCGGATGAAGGTCTCAGATTGCGTGAATTTGCTTCAGGAGGTATCGTCCGGACCATAAGGGTGCTCGTCCGGACCACGGTGGGTTTCGTCCGGACCACGGTGGTCTTCGTCCGGACTACGGTGGTCTTCGTCCGGACGACGGTCGCAGAAAACGTTTTCTTTTGTGTTTTAATGAGGGGCAGGTTGGTCTTTTCACCCCTAGGTCATGTATAACCCTCATGTTTCGGCCAGAATGAGTCTCTCTCTCATTTTCTAACCCTAGAGCTTCTCTCTCTCTACCTCCCATGGCTTCCCCTCCTTCTCTCTAAATTTTGAGGGTCTTCTGGGCATCTCCCAGACTTCTTGCAAGGCTTAAGGTTGTTCCCCGCGGCGAGATCTTCCAGGTGACGTAGGTGGTGAAGTCGGTCTCCAAGATTTTCGGGTAAGTCAATTAGTAAAGTAGTTTTCTTGTGTTGGTCCTTTGAAGACTTTGATTCTCCTTGACCTTGGCTTTCCATTGATGTGTGTAGCTTGTATCGGTGCTAAGGATCTCGTGGCTAGGATTCCCGTCATCCTCGGAGCTTAAAGTAAATACGCTCCTATCTTGTGTTCGCATAGTTATGCTAGATCACCAATTTGATTTATAATATTAAATTCAAAGGTTTTTCTAAGAAAATCCATATTTTGAGAATTATGCACTCTACATGTTTGCTGAAATGAAATCGATGTCATTCTTGCATTAGAATTAGAAATTCTTGGTGATTATGAGGATGTATGGTAGTTGATTCCATGCCTAGGTCTTGTAGTTGAGTTATGGGAATTTGATGAAAATTGGGGGTTTCGGTCTATGTGTTTTAATTAGTGGAATTGAGCGATGATCATGGACCGCTAGGTGTTTGATACAATGTCCGAGAGACTAACGAGTATAAGTCTTGGCTCCGTAGAATTGTCGAGTCTTGGTTTGGCCCTTGTGGGTGGTCTAGGAGAACTTTGGGTGACTTTTTAGGCCCTTGAGTGTGTGGCCTTGATAAATTGGCCCTTGTATGTGGTCTTGGACTTATGATTGAGAACTTGGGATGATAGACTAGGTGTCCTTGGTGACTAGGACTCTTGTGTGCACTTATGCACATTAGGTGTTTGTTGAAATGCCTTGGTGAAGAGAATAGGGATTGTGTGTGTGAATTCATCACACTAGACTAGGGAACTTGTCCCTAGGCTATCGACACTCGTGATAGGATGGTCTAGGTGAATTCGTCACCCTTGATTTGGGAACTCGTCCCTCGTTGGCAAACTCGTTGCCCTTATTGGAGGATTCGTCTCCTTTGATTAGCACTCGAAAATCGACTCAATTCCCTCATTAATCAACCAACTTTAAATAACCAAATTGTGAACATGGTGTAGGTGGACAAATGATGTGGCCCTCGATTGTTGTTAGACAGTGCATTGCTCGTGGCACTTTGTGAGTTGGTGTATTCCTCGTGACACCTCGTATTCGGTGCATTCCTCGTGGCACTTCGTGTATTAGTGCATCCCTCGTGGCACTTCGTATGTGATGGTGTATTCCTCGTGACACCTCGTATGATAGTGCATTCCTCGTGGCACTTCGATGTGAGTGAGTCCATCCTTGTCCTCACCAAGGAGACTCTAAATCGATCCCGGGCTTAACGGTTTTCCAAATTGGTTTTCAACATGATGATCCATGTTTGGGGTAGGCCGGTCCTTACTCGTGGGACGGTTCGAGACTCATGTGATCCTTTCAAAATATAGTCCGCTTTGGGGTACGTAGGTCCTTATTTAGTGAGGCGGCCGAGACTTGTGAGACTTGGTTTCAAAGTGATGTTAAGACGGGAGTCGAACACACCATTAAAAAAAGATAATCAATTCACCAATGTGTACCTATATATATGTATATAGAGGATAGTCGGAAATAATATGATTTGGTGGATTGCGGTATTTTGACTAAGTCGTGGAATTAGCTAGTGGTTGACGTGTGGCTAAATCGTGGAATTAGCACGTTGTGGATAGTTGGCTAAGTTGTGGAATTATCCATGGCAAAGACATGGTTCTTTATGGATAGTGAAAGGCTTGGGCCTTATCGTAGATGGGTTGTGTTCTTGGGAGTATCCTCTCTAGTTATGATGGTAGTTCACTATGTCGTGCGATCGTAGTTGAGATTCTTGGTCCTTATGACCCTTATGTTAGTGCGTGTTGCCTAAATGTGTAAAGGGTAATACTTAGCAAAGAGAGAGAATTGTGGCTTGCGTGATAATTGGCTTGAGTGAAGGCAATCAGTTGGGTCTTCTCTTAGTACGCTTGTGTTGATGAAAGTCTTGGTTAGTGACTTGGTAGTGGTGTTGAGGTTGTGAGACTTTGTCATGCTTGGGATTGCATTATAGGAAATCACACCACTTGCACATGTCACCATAGTTACGTTTGCACTTGATAGGTGCATATTTGCTGGGTCTTTATGACTCAACCTTTTTCTACAGTCCTTTGCAGGTTTGCTTGATTGGGTTGCTCGTAGCGGGGTTGGCTTAGACTTGCTCGACTTTCCTTGGTGAGGAGCATGCTAATGTATTTCTTTTTATATCATTATTACATTTCCCCTCTTTTCCCCCTTGTAGCCTACGGGCATCCTCCTTTTATTTAAAGAGGTGTAATATCATTTTATTGAAGGCAAGTTCATGGAAACTAAAAAGATTGTTGTTGTTTTAATTCCGCATGTTGATATAAAGGTTTTTAAGGAGGAATGTTTTACAATTCACGGCCCCTTGTATTGTGGTTTGGTAAATATAGTTTCATAATAAACCTTTCTTTTATTCCAAAAAAAATGGTTTGAAATTCCGGGGCGTGACATGGGATGAGTCAGTCGGGTATATATTCCGGGATTATTGTGTGTATTACTTTGACACCCAGGCAACTACCTTGAAATCCGATTTAAAAAGTGCTTGATCAACGTATTTTCAAATGGAAAGTCTTGGAAAGTTAAATGGAAAAACACGATATATCGGAATACCGGGTCTATGTTAGTTTGAGGATTCAGTGATTAGAATGTAATAGAAGGGTGTGCACACAACCCACAAAGCTATGCATGTCAACGGCGAGATCTCGACGAGTTGATCGACGTTCTCCAAAGAACCATCTTCATCCAAGCTTGGGAAGAGGTTGAACTTTTAGAGAGAAGGGAGAGGGAGATTCCATGAAGGTAGAGAGAGAGAGAGGCTAGGTCAGAAAATGAAGGAGATGACTCCAAAATCGTGTATAGAACATATATATATCCCCCACACATAAAAAGACCAAAAGCCCCTTAATGAGCCAAATCTAGGCTCTTTGCATCGGTGCAACTTTTCTCTGCACCGATGCAAACTAGCCTAAGAACATTTCAGAATGTGTGTTGAGCTTAGTAAAATAATCTTCATCCAATACTATATATGTATACAATGTATGGTGTGGTACAGTGATCCACATATAGAACATGACATGAATACAATGAATACATACAAGACTCATGAATACGAATACATCCCTGAAAGGCAAGTCAAAACTTTGAATACAATGAATGACCAATGGACGTGAATACACTCTACCGTGAATACATGAATGCTTCCCTTTCCAATTAAAACCTTATTTACTACTTTATTGAACATTGTGTCATTTTCCATTTCATTACTCCTCACTTAATTTATCTTCTTACATACATCGTTCTTTCCTTTCTCAATTCTTATTTGAATACATAATTATCCACATCTTGAATACATATAAACCCTTTATTGAAAACATAATTGGTCGGAATTGAATACATGGGAACTATACATTAAAATGCATAAGCGATTGGGTTGAATACATGGAATCCCAATGCCTAAATACATATACCGTCGGGAGTTAATACATGGAAACCCGATATTGAATACAAAATATGTCCAGGACTAACTACATGGAAGTCTGGCACTTAAATGTAAAATAACTCATTCAATGAAGACACAATGGGCCTATAATGAATACAAAATATATGGAATGTGTGGCTGAAGAGAAGTTCCCAATATAGTTCCTCGTGATTCCCTAGAAAGTAGGAAAGGCCCAATCAAACCCCCATTGTACAATATCTTGGGTAATGTCCACCAATGAATACAGTCCTCGAATACAATTAGCTCAAGCCACCACACTCGACGTCGAATACATTATAGTCGTGACTAAATACATAGAAGCCCGACACTTAGAACACATTCATGAATGCATTGTAAATACATTTCGAATACGTAGTGAATACATTTCCCCAATTTCCTCTTTTTGAACACATTACGAATATATTTCTCATTTCCTCAGATTACATCTCTTGCCTTGTCATTAATATATTAAAAAAATTTCTTCCATATTGCTCTCTGGAGTACACTTAGTCATTTCCAAATTTTATTTATAAAAATTATATCATCTACTTCCTTTAATTGATATAAAAATTCACGAGGATGTCAATGTCATGCAAAAACCAAATTGAATATACCCTTATGCTCCAAATCACTCCAATTTCATGAATACATAACCAATTAACCAATGGGAATGAATCCTAATAAAAGTCCCTACTTGATTTGACAAAAAACCTAGATTCCCCCAATATTTTGTGTTTTTGGAGAATACACGAAATAAAATGTTTAATATAGAAATGCACGACCCCTACATGCTCAATGGACCAATATACTTGAGAAATTTGGGTCTAACCCGAGCCTAGACCCAAAAATGGGATTTAGGCATGAATACGGCAAATGCCCCATGAATACACTAAATACTTACGAAATCCATGGACAAGGGACATACACATATAGTAGAGGTAGAGACAATCCTACCTTAGAGACAAAAGCTTGAAACTCTGGGTGAGAGTTCTTTAAAAGTGGTGCTGAAATAGGGATGAGCGTGTACAAGATGATGCAATCTATGACTTTATTAAAGATGGTTTACCTAGATTCTTGCTTGTATACCCTCTGTTAATATTCCCAATCGAACACAACATATCGATATGCGTACATATATATATATATATAGGTATATAGTGGCTTCTATGCATAACCCAAATGAACATTGGTAAAGCATACTAAAATGATTTGCACCCTATAACAATATATATATTATCTCATACCGGTATACGATACCAATCTATACAGAAATGTTAATAATTATAAAGGGAGAAGAAGAGACTAGTGTCGTAGTATATCAGTATGTGTAGCACTACATACTGATATACAATCCGCATATGCACATACCAGTATACCTAGAAATGATGAAAGGGAATGGAAGGTTAGGAGATATCAGTATATGGAGACCCGTATATCGGTATGTAAAGCTTTGGGATGCTAATAGAGCCAGAGTATACTAAAATGTATACCATTACATTTCGGTATACAAAGTCACGACCCAAATTTGCCTCAAAACAAGAGTCATCCACTTCCAAGCTATCCAAACCCAATTTGAACCATCCCGACATGCTAAATTAATGAAGTGAGACTATCGTGCATTCTAACAAGTGAAACATCTCTCCACTCAATGGTATGTACGTTAATAATTCAAGAATCAATAAGGAAATCAAGGAAATGCATCTTGATATAATAAGGATATATTCATACGATAAGGTATACACTGACATTCCAATAACCCATGCACCTATCCGTGCTTACAACTCGATGCATATGCATACAACACACACATATACATACACACACAACATACACACCCTAGTGACTGTGGAAGTCTGTATTGAGACATGACGGTAGGTCGTTCTTCTCAAACCAATATTTCCACATCATTCATACACCACAATCATCAAGAATACACATACATATATGTTTTCACCAAGATTCATACATGGTCAAGCCCAGAACAACATGAACAAGACATCACACTAACAACAGGTCTATACACAACATGCATTAACACCTAAAATGCCCACGATGAAACCGAATACAATGAATTTTCTCATTGCCCAACACATCAACAACTAAGGATCTAACATCGAAATAAATAACACCGAGATGCTTTCCATAAATATAATTCAATGATTTTCACACTGCAAGGAACATCTCACAAAAATAATGAATACGATTTCCATAATATAAATTAAATGGTGAATAGAATGTGAGACAATAAAGCAAATTCGAGTCTCAAGTTGAAAGATACCAATCCTTACAGCGTAAACCGAATGAAATATGACAAGGAAGATATCAAGTCTCGAATCAAGAGCTTTCCAATATAGAATTTCAAAACAAAAGCAAATTCTCCAAAAATAAAGCCATGGTGACTGAGGATCGGAAGGGTGAAGGTTGACAGTAGATGATGAAAAACTCTTCCTTGGGTCGATGGGCCCCTCTACACATTACCTTGAGTTGGAGTAGTCAATGATTCACCAAGACTAAACTGAAGATCTTAACCTGGATAAAATCCTCTGGACTAAAATTTTTGTCGTTGGCCCTTCTATTGGCTATGGTCCTACCCCAACCCAGACTACTGAACTGATCCTAACTCACTACGATCATTTCTCCACTATGAACAATTCCTCTCCATGTGCCCCGACTGACCACACTCGAAAGAGGCACTTAACGGGCATGGCGAATGATAATGCTCCGACTGGTTGCATCTATGGCAAACAACGTGGCTCTAAGAAGAAACTCTTTGCACATTTTCAATTGATTGAAACTCCGACCCTTGTTGCCCATGCAAAAATCTCGAACCATCTCTGCTACTATTCCTCCCAAAACTACTAGATGAAGAACTAGTGCTCGTCGATTGCTGATGCGGCTCCCAAACTTTAACCTCATTTGTTGATTTCACCGGATCTTCCTTTAGATCAATCACCCTTGCACACTCAACAACACTAGCAAAATCTCAAATCCTTTGGCTCATCACTAACCTCTTGACTGAGGGATGAAGACCTTTCTAAAATTGTCAATACTTCCTTTCCTCCAAACTCACCAAATGTGGTGTGAAATAAGACAATGCCTGGAATTTGATTGTGTATTGCGATACAAATATGTTACCTTGCTCCATCCTTTCGAATTCTTCCCTCAACTTCTCATGATATGACCCAAGGACATAGTAGTTTTTAAAAAAGGCCTCAAAATGAACTCACATCATACCCTCTAATAGGTTGATGCTTAACTCACTCATGGCATCTATTGTTGCCTCCACAACTAAACTCCTGTCACGCCGGGAAATTTTTCCGTCCTTCCCTCGTCCCCCGTCCGGCGGGGGTCG
>NMUG010004031.1:0-14214 GCA_002855965.1 Monotropa hypopitys | reverse complement strand
CTCAACAACTCTATCGGCATCAGTTTCGCTGCTCGGCGTCGACGACGACGACTCCTCGTCGGTCGGGGTATCATAGTATCTCTCCACGTCAGAACCCATCTCCGAGCCCATCTCCGCATCACTGTCGGATCGGGTGTCGTCAGAATCCGACATCTTCTGCTCACGTCCTGCCGGACAATCAAACCGGTAGTTAGAGGGCGATAAATCCCCGTACTTGGGGCTTGCGCCGACTCTACTTTTCCTACGCCAAAGGGTTCATAACCCAGCCGGCGAAAGGGACGACCGTCCGGTAGACAGGTAGTCGGACTGACGAATCTCCCACCGATCGGGCAGGAGATCGTCTTCATGAAGAAAAGAAATATACAAACTATTGAGATCCGGACAATACCTGAAGAGAAGAAGAACGAAAAAAGCCTGGGAAGTCTGAAGGTCCGGATGCTTAGCAGTCATCAGAATCAAGCGTCGGAGAGCAGAAATTCGGATGCAGTAAATTCTTCAACTACCAACCCTCTGTATTTATAGGCAGAGGCAGGGGACATCCTGTCCCTCGCGGATCCCGAAGCGGCGGCGCGGACCAATCAGGCAACAGTTGCAAATCTCGAAGCGACGTCTAATCAATACAGACCGGCTCCATTGACTAATCAGAAGGTGACACGTGGGTGGACAAAATCGACGGTTATATTCCATAATCATTACGTTCCAGCCACACGCCGGACAGCGCGCGTGTATGACAAACATCCACCGTGAAGCTTCTGGAATATGTGGGCCTTCGGCAACATTATTCAGCGGTCGGCCCAACGAGCCTATCAACGTCTAGCAAACTGAATCAATCCCTTCCAACAAGTTGAAAAGAATTGAGGGGCTATTGTGGTAGCCGGACCCTACCTATCTGGGCCGGACCCACCATCCGGATCAGCTCAGTAATCCGGATCTAAATCCATGTCTCACGGAGCAATCCAGGGCCGTCGGCCTCACGGACCTCCGGACATACACTGCTGTTGGACAGATCCGGTGGATCATCATGTGTTCAACATCCTAAGCAGTCTCAACGGACACCAGAAGGAGCCAAACCGGTCCGGCCATGCGGTCTCCTTCAACCTTCGGCATTCCCATCCGGACGTCAAGGAAGTCCAGCGTTTCCACTCCCCACTAGGAGAAAGGACAACTTCTACCGACGGACGGACTCATGCCGTAGGGGTCCGCCATCGGCAGCAGCAGGGAACGATAACCTCCGGCAGGTGGCACTCGTGTCGGCCGTACAACTGCTGACGTGGCTCAGGTCGGTTCAACGGCCCAACAGCATTATAGAGCTAACGTCAGCACCTGGCCTCCCGCCCGTGTGCATCACACGTTTGCATCTTTGGCGCCCAAGTCAGAACCCCCTATAAATATCCCATCAAAACACTGTTCATGGGACTGGATCTTTGGTATCTCTCCGACTCTTTCATTTTGCGGCACCTTTGTCTTTTTCCGTTGCTGACTTAGCCATCGGAGGCCCCTCTCGGTCGCTGCCGACCGGTGGGCACTCACCTCTGTGATTGCAGGAGCCAAGCAGGTGATCACTCTTCTCTTATAGGTAACCGAACACTCAGTCGAAGCTCTCACTTCCAGTCGTCCGGTCGTCATCCGAAGGATTCCAGGCACCCTCCGGACTTTCAGTCACCACAATACTTAAATTTATCTGATTGCGCTTATTTTTTACAAGATGAATAAAAAATATTTTAAAAAATAAAAATTTATTTTAGAATATTTATTTTATATATAAGATGGTACATTTTTATTTGGTTTTTATTTATAAATATTAATATATATATAAATGATAAATATATATTTTATGGACTATATTATGTATAAAAATATACATATTTTTTGTAATTAACATTTTTATTATTTAATGAGTACTTGTGGTAGCCGAACAATGACGGGCCTACGGGCCGGGTAAGGAGCAAGTCCGTTGAGGTCAGACCCAGTATGGACAGGATAAAGTCATATGGACTAATTGTTGGGCTACGGCCCAAATTGTTGTTCGGGCCAAAGCTGGAGTACGGGAACATAAATGTATCGGACCATGCAGGTCAGCAATGGGCCAGAAGGCAGTACAGTACTCGGGTGGCCCGGATGGCACCTGGTACCAGACCACAACGTTAGGATAAGTCTGAGCATTGTACTAAGCTCTGGGCATAGAGTCTTCGGCAAGCTTTGCTTCGGCCAAGCTCAGCTCGGCAATATTTTGGGCAGTAGTCTTGCTTTGCTAGAATGCTGAGACATGTTGTATTATACAGATTTGGACTAGATTGGATTCTTTGATGAGAACTACCAAGAAGATTAAGTGAATCACGATTCAGGTGAATCTCTATATATCACTTTACTCGTACGTTTTCAAGTGCTTTTCTTTTTGAAAATATGGTTATGGTTATTGAACCAAGAATGTTATCGTATTTCCAAGAAATTTGAGCTATGGAATATGCACAAATGTTTAATTCACATGGATGAACAAGATGAAATTGTTGAATTGGTAAATTGTGATTATGAAGGAATAGGCACGAAAGTCCATACGACAGGGATTATAATGAAATTAAAGAAGAATGAAATTGAAATAGAGATGAACCGGAAATAAGATGCTCATACAACAAAAACACAGTTATGAGCCGATTATTGAAATGCTTATACGACAGAAGCATAAGGCCTAGATAATGAGTGGAATAATTGCTTATACGACACAAGCATAATACTATGAAATGAATATGCTTATACAACACAAGCGAAAGACTAGATGTCTGCATTGATGAGATGATAAATGCTCATACGACAGTAGCAAATGAAATGGAATAAATTGAAGGAAATGATTGAATGATAAGTCTATACGGCAAAGGCTAAACGATAAATGGCAGATTTGGAAAATAAATATACAGGTTGAATTATTATCACAGCAGATGAGAAAGCAGAGATACTTATGGTAAAGCATATTTATTGCTATTGAAATTTAAGCCATTGAGCTATACTTTGACTGCGGATCTAATCTTTCAGGAATGATATTGTTAATCCATGAAACTTGTACTGCGGTATATAGCGATTCACTTTAGCTTTTTAGCTTATGTGTTTTCTAAAAACCATTTCAGGTCAAGAGGAAGGTTGAGTTGGCAGTTGCATGTCTTTGAGTTTTTGGAGACTTTTGTATTCATGTACTTTTGTTATACTGGCTATCTTAAGCCTGATGATGTAATCATGATGTATTAATGAGAACATCTATGCACTGCTCTGGTTTTTATTCACATGTTTCGCATAATTATATTGTTAAGAAAATTTTCAACTCTTTTATCTAAGGCCTTTAGCGAGCTTGCTCGTTGGCTGGTCATGTGCTTATCCTATGAACGGGATGGGTCATGACAGATAATTATGAAGAGATAAGTGATGAAGAACTTGCATTTTTTGCTAAAAAATTCAAAAGATTTGTCAAATCACAAAAGTTTAAGTCTTTTGGTAAAAACTTTTCCCCTTCAAATATTGTCAAGAAAAATGATGCAGTCGTCAATGGAATATGGCGGCTGCAAAGGAATGGGGTAAATACAAGGAGGTATTCCTTCTATGAACTTGTTGATTCAAAAGAATACCAAGTCAATATGCATCAATCGATCGTTGATTCGAAGCGAATACCGAAAGAGTGGGAAGAAAGTGCAGGAATTGCACTATAGGGTTTTCATTCAATCAAAGTTGCCCATTACAATAAGAACAAGAGTTTAAATAGGCTACGATAAAACCCTAGGCCCGGGACAAACCGGGTACCAACTCGGGCTAAAAGAAAAGAAAACAAAATAGTCCAAAATAAAAGCCCAGCAAAGAAAATGGGCCCACAGCTACTGTTAGGAACATTGTTTTGACCACTTCCCCAACTCGAATACGGCAAAGCAGTATTTCAGTGTGTGCGTCTTCTCGATACCTTTCCAACGACATATTATGGGTTTCAATCGGAGTTACACGGGTAAAGTTACGCCTATTTTACCAACAGTCCATGCATAGCGACGCCCACGGGTCTCCAAATAATCAGCAGCAATGCTATCGGCATCATCCTCCCCAGGTTGGAAAGAATTCGCCCTGGAATTCGCCATCATGTCTTCTTCCTCTGAACTGTCGCCATGGTAAGGTATGAGGTGTTTAATATTAAACACATCAGATGTATGGATATGGCTTGGCAGCTTCAACCTGTAGGCATTGGAATTAATCTTTTCAACAATCTCGTGTGGCCCAATCTTCCTAGCTGCAAGTTTGATATATTTATGAACTGGAAAGCGATCCTTGGTTAGCACAACCCACACATAATATCCCCACCTCCAAGTCCAGCAAACGCCTCTTCTTGTCAGCTGCTTCCTTGTACTTGGTTGTCGAATCACGTAAATTTTGTTGCACCTTCTGATGGATCTCCTACAAGTCAGCAACAAAATCTTCTGCTCTTTTGTGAACCTTTGTCAAGTCCCCCACATGTGCTAGGTCAATGGGAGCTCTGGGTTGGAATGCATAGTTGGCATAGAAGGGGCTGAAACCAGAATTGCGATTCTCAGATCGATTGAAAGCAAACTCGGCCTGGTATAATTTTTTGTCCCATGACTTTTGGTTTTCTCCAACTAAGCATCACAGCAAGTTACCCAACGATCTATTCACCATTTCGGTTTGGCCATCTGTTTGAGGATGGTAGGCACTGCTAAAGTCCAGGTTGGTGTTGGTCAACCTCCACAAGCATCTCCAAAAATGGCTGAGGAACTTGGAGTCTCGATCAGACACGATGGATGTGGGTAGCCCATGAAGGCGATATACTTCACGAAAGTATAACTGAGCAATATTGACAGCATCGTTCGTCTTCTTGCACCTAATAAAATGCACCATCTTTGTCAACCTGTCCACCACAACAAAAATTGAGTCACTACCACGCTGTGTCCGTGGTAGTCCTAGAACGAAATCCATGCTCACGCTCGACCATGGCCTATCTGGTATGGGCAATGGCATGTACAACCCTGCATTTGTTGATGTTCCTTTAGAAACTTGCCAGATCCTGCAACCTTCAACGAACTTGGCGGACTCACGCCGCATGGAAGGCCAATAGTAAGTGTTGGCTAACAGTTGGTAAGTCTTGTCTCTCCCCATATGCCCCTAATCATGCAACTCTTTGATAATTTTTAGACGCAGGCTGCAAGATGGAATACACAGCTAGTTTCCCTTGAACAAGAAACCATCTTGGAACATGTAATCTGTCCGCTTTCCTTGTTGAACTTCCTCAATGATGGGACCAAAGATAGGGTCGGTCTGTAGTGTCTGCCTAAAGCTGTCGAAACCAATCACCTTTGTCCGCAATGTAGTGAGACTGTAAGTACGATGACTTAGAGCGTCAGCCACTCTATTCTGGACTCCAGACTTGTGTTTGATGGAAAAAGTGAACTGTTGTAAATATGCATCCCATCTCGCATGCCTTACTGAAAGCTTGTCTTGACTGTTGATATGCTTCAAGGGATCGTGGTCAGAAAACAAAACAAAATCACTTTGAGATAAGTAAGAGTACCAGTGTCTAAGCGCTTGAATAATGGCACAGAACTCCACATCATAAGTGCTGTAATTTGCCTTAGCTCCGTGCAATTTCTCGCTGAAATAAGCAATAGGACGCCCTTTGTAATACCTGTGTTGAAAATTTAGGTTATTAATATTAAATAATTGAGGTTTATGATAACTTGGGTTTAAATTATGTGATTTAGAAATTTATAAAATACTTGGTGAATTTTTATTTGAAGGCTTAAATTTAAGTCTGGGGTCAAAGTGAAAGAATTTAAAGTTTAAGGTTAGTCTTGTGTTTGAGGAATAAAAATTTAGGATTTTTGGTCCTAGATACCGATATCTTGCTTGTCAAGATACCGGTATCTTAAGGAGGTTGGGCAGCCGGGAGCCAGAAACCGGTTTCTTAGAGAGGTATCTTGGGATGGCCTAAGATACCGATATCTTGGAGTACCAAGATACCGGTATCTGAGGTCTTACAACAGAAGCTGCCATGGCGGAGGAACCGAAGAGTTTTGTGTCAATATAATCAAAGATACTAATTGTGCGTGGGGAATAGTTGGCCAGATGGTTATGGGAAACAAAAATCAATTAGTGTTATTGGAAATAGTTAGATTCATGGCTGTCAATTTAGGGTTATATATATATACCCATCCATATTCGTATCAGACCAAAGTTTTCTCCAAACCCTCTGTATGATCCAAATTCGATTCTGGTGAGTTAGAATGAAATAATTTGAGAGAGAGGAATGTTAAAGCCTAGGTTTATTCTGAGAGGACCGGATTCATTAAGCTTCAGCAAGTATTCTGTGATGAAATCAAAGTGGAGGATGAGCAGTGAAGGAGATTCAATTTCGGCAAGAACTTCCTGATTTTATTCCCGTCAATCTAGGTAACAAATCAAAATTCTGAAAATATCACGTTGTTGCAAATCATTTCTAGTTTATGTGGTTCAAATTTGGGGTTAATCGGATGTCATTTGGTAGGGTAATTGCGGGCTTGATCGAGAGGTGGTCTGAAATTGGAAAAATCCATTCGGCAGGAACTTTGAGAATTTAATTCGAGCTATTGAGGTAAAATTTTAGAAATCCAATTCGGTTAAGTTGTTCTAAATCATGTATAGAATCTGTGGTTAAATTTTGAGGAGTTTTGGTTGAAATTTGAGAGAAAAATCACAAAAATAAGTTTTGGGGCAAAACCCTTCGTTCTGCAGAAAACCATCGATTTGGAGAAGGTGACTAAGATACCGGTATCTTGGGAGCCAAGATACCGATATCTTAGGCATCAGAGCAAGATACCTTAGTTGCAGTTTCTTAAAAATTGGTATCTTGAGATACCGGTATCTTGGGCTAGCCAAGATACCGATATCTCACTGCGGTATCTTAGGAGAGGACCAAGATACCGGTATCTTGAGAACCAAGATACCGATATCTTGGTGTCCGGGAGAAAAAGTGAAATTTTTGGAAAAATATAAAATTTATAGTTTTAAGTTAAAATAAGTCATAGAATATTATTCTAATAATAAAATCATATTTGTAGGTGTTTGAGGTGCCGTTGGGAGGATCTTGGAGGTTTCGTCAAAAATGTGAGTACTTTTATAGATTTGTATAATTTAGATAAGTTATTAGTATTATTATTATTCCTAGTATGAAAGAATGTGGTTTCAATAGTGCTATGAAAATGTGGTAAAAATCTAGGGATCACATAACTTTTGGAAAGAAAAGAAGTTTTGAAAAGATTCTTGAAATATGTTGTGATATCCTCAAAAAGGGTTGAGTTTTGGTAAAATGACTTGATTTTCGGGAAAATGACAAAAGGTGTGGATTTGAGTTATTTGATGGAATAAAGTGGGTTTTAAGGAGACAATGGTTTTCAAAGGGATGTATGAAATAAAATATGTTGAAGATAATATTGTAAATTTTTATAAGAAATGGTTTGAGAAGTGTTTGTGATATACAATGAGGATTTGGCAAAGAAATGTGGATGTTTTGAAAGAAGGATTTTGAAAGAAGAAATGTGCCTGAAACGAAAAGATATTTTGTAAGATGAGATTGAAAGAATATTCAAAATATTGATAGTTTTGCAGCCTAGCCCCAAGGCTAATGTAGGGGTGTGCCTAGCTCCAAGGCAAATGTAGGAGCGATTACTAGTATGGTATAATGATAAGAAAGATGGTAAGAAGGAAGAAATACGGAAAATGATTTTCAGTTATACTTCAAAAAGTATTTTGTCAGAGCTACCATACTTATATAGCCTTGAAACCTACCTCGGGGTTTATGTCGAGGAGTTTGTTACTGGCCTATATTGGCATGGTGATTCACTTATATATATATGCACCTGGAGGTTGGGTGCTAGTACCTTACCGCTGGGAGGTGGAGCGGCCCCCGAAACTCATGATCTGTGTATTCATCAGACATGACTATTTGGGCGACAGATCTGGAAATAACGCTGGTCAGCGGATTCGAATGACCCTTGGCTATATTAGTACTATATTATATATTATATAAGTGGAAAGGATGAAAAGAAAAGAAAGATGTGAAAAGATCTTTTATTCGATCTTGTGATAGTTGGATCAATATTAGATCCAGGAAATGTGGAAACGTGAAAGTTATGGAAAAACTCATATAATTATTATATAAGAGGAAAAAGGTTTGGAAAGTTGGAACATACTTGGCAAAGCAACTTTATCACCTTTCAATAATATTCTTTACTTGTACAGATTTTTGTAATAAAGAAGAAATATGAAGAAATATGAAAGATAATAGAAATTGGCATTTTAATAAAAGGAAATGGTACTTTGGTGTGCGTTGGACATAAATGGTTTTGGAAACGAAATATTGGAAATGAAATATCTTTGAGCGTTGAGTTACTTTAAAAAGTAAAGGTTTTCTTGTTTTAAAAGATGAATTTTAAGAAGAAAAGACACGTTTTTGGAAATAGTGATCCTTAGTTATTTTTACTTATCTTTATTATGCACTTCTATAGTACTCACCAGTCGTCGTCGCTGATACACGCTTGTGTTTTTCTTTTTAGGTGCTTGGAGCTAGAGTCCCAGTCCAGTCCAGCTGTTGAGTCGTGGTGTGGTAGTAGAGTTGAGTCTTTTTACTCTTTACTTTTGAGAGATTGTTAGCTCTCAGTTTTGGGTCTATTGTAGTAGTGTTGATTGGCCTTGAGCCCATGTTGTAGTTGTTCAGTTTTGTTGTTCAGAGTTGTTGTAGCAGCAGTTGTGGTGAGTTGTATCGGCCAAGAGCCAGAGTTGTACTTTTTATTTCTTTTGAGTCGTTGTATCATCTGGAAATTTATAACCAGAGAAGATTGTGTATTTTATTTCATATTAATAAATCAGTTTGTCGTGTAGTGGTTTGTGTTAGGAGATGCTTGGCCACGTGCCTATCCCTTAATAACTGTCTTATAAGTTATCGGGGATGGGTCGTGACACCCTTCTTGGCTAAGGACAGCCCCCACACCAACCTTTGATGCATCACAATGCAACTCAAACGGTTTCAAGAAATCGGGTAGAGATAGAACAGGAGCGGTTGTCAGTTTCTGCTTAATCTCCTCAAATGTCTTAGTTGCCGCTTCTGACCAACTAAATTGTCCCGCTCACATACAATCTGTGACAGGAGCCATAACGCTACTGAAATTTTGGATAAATCGCTGATAGAATGATGCTAGACCATGGAAACTGCGAACATCCTGAATGTTCCTCGGGGTTGTCCAGTTGCGAATAGCCTCCACTTTAGACTCCTCTACGGAGATTCCCTTACTAGACACCACATACCCAAGAAACAGCACACTATCCGTCATGAATGAACACTTTGTCCACGCATCAAAGAATTTGGCCTCTTGCAACAAGCACAAAACCTGTCGAAGATGCTGCAAATGTGTAGAACGATCTAGGCTATAAATTAGGATGTCATTAAAATATACCACCACGAACTTCCTAATATAAGGCCGAAAGAGTTGATTCATGACCTGCATGAACGTGCTGGGAGCATTGGATAACCCAAATGGCATGACCAGTCACTCATACAGACCCTCGCGTATCTTGAATGCAGTTTTCCACTCATCACCTTCTCTAATACAGATTTGATGATACTCACTCTTCAAATCCAGCTTTGTAAATACTGTCGCTCCAGTCAGCTGGTCCAAAAGATCATCCAGTCGCGGGATTGGAAATCGGTACCGAACTATAATTTTGTTGATGGCTCGACTATCCACGCACATACGCCATGACCCATCTTTTTGGGGGGTCAACAACGCAGGAACGACGCAAGGACTGAGGCTCTCCCGGATATGTCCCTTGGCAAGTAATTCTTCCACCTGATGTCGCAACTCCTCATGCTCCTTAGGACTCATGCGGTAGTGTGGGCGATTGGGCAAAGAGGACCCTGGAACCAAGTCAATCTCATGCTGAATGTCACGCAATGGCGGCAAGTCATCAGGTAACTCCTCGGGGAAAACACTTGCAAATTCATCAATCAGTTCCTAAACATCGTTTGGAACTTCTCCACTTTGCTCTTGCTCTTTGACCACCAACAAATATACAATCCCAGTATCAACCATCTCATCCACGAAGCGCTGCATGGTTAATAAATTGGGGCTCTTCTCAATTGACGTCTTTGGCCCCTCCTCTTTACTCGGGCACAAAACCACCTTCACATTGTTAAATACGAAGCTGTATGTGTTCTTCTGGCCATCATGTTGGTCAGTTCTATCATATTTCCAGGGTCTCCCCAACAGGATATGGCATGCATCCATCTCAACAACATCGCACCACAATTTGTCCCTATAGTTTGAACCGGTAGATAGCGAAACTAAACAGTGTTGGGAAACTATTACCTTCTTCCCCTCCTGCAGCCAAGTCAATTTGTAGGGGATTGGGTGCTTCTATGTAGCCAGCCCCAACTTCTTGACTGCCTCCTCGGATATGACATTCTCACAGCTCCCCAAATCAATCGCGAACCTGCACACTTTCCCACCAACAGTACATTTCGACTGGAAGATGTTGTTCCAGAGCCACCCGTCACTACTAGAGTCTCGTGGAGTTAGGTAAGCCCTACGAACCACCAGCAATGGTCCGTCATCACCGGTCACGTGCTCTTCCTCCAAAATATCCTCATCCAACTGCTCTTCTATAACATCTTCTGGGGGTTCCTCCAATTCAACTCTCACCACACCATCATTGTCAATTTACAACCCCTTTTGAATTGCAGGCTTTGTGCAATCGGCGAACCTATGACCAGGCTCTCCGCATTTGAAACAGCGACCTGCACCTCCATCCAAGGGCCTAATGGGATTTGGAATTGGAGCCCTAGCAGGCACAACCCCAGCAGCACCTGTTCCACGAACGTTCTCCTGTGGGGTAACACCCTGATTGTTAGAAGTGGTCCAGGTTTGCCCACTCAAGCGTCGCTTAATCTGTCTTTCAAGTTACAGTGCTTTGTGGTGAGCATCAGAGATAGTGTATACATCAAACATATTCAATGTGTCTTGGTATTAAATCTATAATCCTCCAATGTACCTCGACACGAGGTGGTCGTCCATCTCGCCTAAATTGTTACGCGTCATCAACTGATAGAACTCAGTGGTATAGTCATCCACCGATTTTGCACCCTGGTGCAAGTTTTGGAATCTCTACTACATCATACGTGAGTTGTTATGGGGTAAGAAGGCCTCACGTAGGTGTTTCTTCAGCTTTTCCTACGAATCAATCTTACGCTTCCTCGTGCGAGCACGGTTCAACTTCAGTTGCTGCCACCAAGCCATAGCCCTGCCACGAAAACAAGTTGCAACCAGGGGTACTCGTTTACTGGTCGGGACCTCCTTGAACTCCAGAACATCCTCGACGGCAACGATCCAGTCAAGAAACTCCCCTGCCCTCATCCCGCCTTGGAACTCTGGGATGTCGATTCTCAGACCTGTCTCCCACCAGTTGTTAATGACGAAAGGCTCTCGTTCCTCCCTCTTGTAAGGTTATCGAGGTTGCCTCTCTTACCTCTGTGGTGGTTGTCTCTCGGCAAAGGGGTTCACTTCCTCTTCATCCTCCTCTTCGCTACCAACATCTTCAGAGTTGTCTTCCTCCATAGCACGTGGATTATGGTTTCTTCATTGTGGTGCCTGTGGTTGCTGTTGTGGCGGCTGTTGTGGCGGCGGATGTTGTTGCAGTTGAATCTGGATCGCAGCAACACTGGCGGCCAGAGCTTCCACCACCTACTGCAGTCGATCTAGTTGGTCATCTTCTCTCACCTCTTGGTTCGGGCGGCGTCTGGGAGGCATCGTCTCTCAAGGATTGGAACTGCGCTCTGATACCAACTGATGCAGTCGTCAATGGAAGATGGCGGCTGTAAAGGAATAGGGTAAATACAAGGATGTATTTTTTCTACGAACTTGTTGATTCAAAAGAATACCAAGTCAATAGGCATCAATCGATCGTTGATTCGAAGCGAATACCGAAAGAGTGGGAAGAAAGTGCAGGAATTGTACTATAGGATTTTCATTCAATCAAAGCTGTCCATTACAATAAGAACAAGAGTTTAAATATGCTACGATAAAACCCTAGGCCCAGGACAAACCGGGTACCAACTCGGGCTAAAACAAAACAAAACAAAATAGTCCAAAATAAAAGCCCAACACAGAAAATGAGCCCACAACTACTGTTAGGAACATTTGTTTGACCACTTTCCCAACTCGAATACGGCAAAGCAGTATTCTAGTGTGTGCGTCTTCTCGATACCTTTCCAACGACATATTATGGGTTCCAATCGGAGTTACACGGGTAAAGTTACGCCTGTTTTATCAACAGCCCGTGCATAGCGACGCCCACGGGTCTCCAAATAATCAGCAGCAATGCTATCGGCATCAAAAAACCAAAATGATTCAAGTAAATTTAAATCAAAGTTTGAAAAAGGCAAGAAACCTCAAGGCATTCAATGTCATGAATGTCATGGATTCGGACATATCCAAGGTGAATGTGCTAATACTTTGAAAAGGAAAAACAAAAAGGTTTTTAAAATGACTTGGGATGATGATAGTAAGGATGAGAGAGATTACTGCCTTGGTTTCTCAAGCCGAAATTTCTGAAAATCATCTTATCCTGTATTGAATGATAAAAGTCGTGTAGATGTGTATTCATCTATTGACAAGGAAGTTGATGAGGAAGTTGATGTGTATTCACGAAACTTATGATCTCTTGTATAAAGAATGTTTTAAACTTAAGAAAAAGAAGATTGAACTTGTTGCTCATGTTCGAAACGGAGAGGATGAGTTGAAGTACCTTCGAAGTGATCTTGATGTCCGAAATTTAGAGTTGGATGAGGCCAAGAGATATAATGAAAAATTGCTTGAAAATTTATCAAAAACGAGAATGAATGTTTGGAGGCCTTAGAAAAGTTCGAAAAATCTTTGTCAAAATTGAAAGCTTGGAGAGAGATCTTAAAGAGTCTAATGAGATAATTAGGAGAAATGAATGTGGTGCCGATCGTATTGCTCAAATGATACAAACTTTTAGAAAAAGAAGTGGGTTGGGATTCCTTGATACCTCATCTATTGATACCCAATCGAGTAAGGACACTTCTAGAAAAATTGTTTTTGTCAAAGGCGAGTCAAGCTCGATGACTCAACCCATCTCCGAGGAAACAAAGAAGATAGACAAAGCACCTCCTAAGAAAACATTTATCTATCATTATTGTGGTGCTCAAGGTCACATTCGACCTTATTATTACAAGTTATTGAATCAATCTAAGAGGGGATCCGATGGTGGAAATTTGTTTGAGAAAGGTCAACCCAATGTGGGAATCCTTAACAAAAGCCATCATGTGCCACCACACAAGCACAAGTCAGCTAAAATTGGAAATTTGAATGACTTTAAAAGACAAGCTACTTATTTCATTGATGAAGTTCAAAAACTTTCTGCTTTTGTTAAAATATGCATGATGTATTGAAAACTAGGCAAGTTTGGAAACCTGTGAGTTTTAAGGGTTTGTGGCTCATATTGTTTATAATGCTCATCATACTTCTTCATGGTATCTTGATAGTGGGTATTCTAAGCATATGACAGGTGATAAGTCTTTGTTTGTCTCCTTGGAAAATTATGTTAGTGGCCTTGTTACCTTTGGTGATGGTAATAAAGGCAAGATAATGGGCAAAGGCACTATCTCAATTCCTAGCTTTCCTGCTTTGAGTGATGTTTTGTACGTTGAAGGACTAAAAGCTAACTTGCTCAGAATCGGACAATTTTGTGATGACATGCATGAGGTAAATTTTTTCAAAAATCATTGCTCTATTTTTAATTCTTCTGGTGAATGCATTGTCAAGGGATCTAGATCTTCCGATAACTGTTATTGTGTCGACACCATTCCATCCACTCTTTGTCATCGTGTTTTTTTGGATGATGTTGAGTTGTGGCACCAACGGTTAGGTCATGTGAATTTTCTATCTTGCACCGTATAACCAAAAATGAGGTTGTAAGATATGTCCCAAAGTTGGCGAATGGGCAAGGTCTTGTGTGTGGGGGTTGTATGAAAGGTAAACAAATCAAAAGTCCACATAAAAAGACTAACCTTGTAGATACAACAAAATGTCTTGAACTTATACACATTGATCTCATTGGTCCTTCCCTTACGGAAAGTTTTGGTGGCAAACGGTATATTCTTGTGATGGTTGATGACTTTTCTCGATA
>NMUG010004030.1:0-14215 GCA_002855965.1 Monotropa hypopitys | reverse complement strand
CTCTACCATGGTAAAAGACCTAATATCTCATACTTTAAGGCCTTCGGATGCAAGTATTTTATCTTAAATACCAATATAAATATCGGGAAATTCGATTCTAGGTCTGATATTGGAATATTTCTTGGATACTCAACATCTAGTCGTGCCTATCGTGTATTCAACAAACGAACTCTAGTAGTTGAGGAATCTGCAAATGTCACTGATGATGAAATTGGGTATCCTGAGGTACAAGCCACTCCAAATGATGAAGATGTGGCTGATATTTTTCCTATGCCAACTGACAAGGATGAAGATGAGGCTGACATCTCCGAAAAGGAAGAAACTGAAAACAATCCTAGACTATTGCTCAATCATCCTAAGAATCAAATCATTGGTGACCCAAGGGCTGAAGTAACTACCAGATCACGTGCCAATGAATGTATACATCTTGCATTTGTCTCACAGATAGAACCCAAGAAATTTGATGAAGCAGAAAATGACGAATATTGGATGCTAGCAATGCAGGAGGAACTAAATCAGTTTGAAAGGAGTAAAGTGTGGAGCCTAGTACCAAGACCAGAAAATCAGTCAACTATAGGAACAAAATGGGTGTTCAAAAACAAACTCGATGAAAGAGGAACAATTACCAAAAATAAAGCAAGATTAGTAGCTCAGGGGTATACGCAAGAAGAGGGAATTGACTTTGAAGAATCATTTGCACCGGTGGCAAGGTTAGAATCAATTCGAATGCTCTTAGCATATGCTTGCAGTAAAAAATTCTCCCTATACCAGATGGATGTGAAAAGTGCGTTCTTGAATCGATATGTTAATGAGGAGGTATACGTTGAGCAACCTCCCGGATTCAGTGATGCAAAATACCCTGACCATGTGTATCGGCTACACAAAGCCTTATATGGACTTAAACAGGCTCCCCGTGGATGGTATGAGCGACTGAGTGGATACCTGTTAGAACATAACTACTCGTGTGGAACAGTGGACAAAACTCTGTTATGTCGACGAGCTTGACGAGGGCTATGCATTGACGGGTTTGGATCATCTTGGAACAGTATGTCTCTCCCTCTCTTTCTCCTATATTTGCCCTCCTCCATTTTCTAATGGATGAACCTTGTAGGTCTCGACGAGGGCTTCGTTGCGGTAGGTTTGGTGCGTGGTGAGGCGGTAGGCGTTCTCCGGCGACTTTCTGGCGATGATCCGGTGGGTAATTTCTAACTCCTACCTAGTATGCATGGGTGTGCGTATTTCTATTCCATGTTTCATTGCTTTATCAATCGTGGATTCATTATGTTTAGTCGTATCAATTGTCGTTCGATTCGTTAGAGTTGCGTGCATAGTCGTGTTGTCATCATTTGATTTGTTGGCATCGGATTAGCCTCGGAAATTTGTATCGATCTTGGAGTGGTATTGGGTTGGAGAGGATAACTTGTGCGTTGAGGATCACTCTTAGAATCGCATAGGCACCAAGTGCTTGATGAAATGCCCGAATGAGTTTTGAGGTGGTGTTCGGGTGTGTCGACCGTGTTGAGTGTTGTAGTGATTGTTCGCTAATGGGTTTGACTTACTTGGGTCCTTGTGATATCGTACGAATATGAGTTATGGTGAAATTGGGGTCTTCCCCTTTGTTGTCAATGGGGGTGAACCTTCTAACTAGTTGGGATTGGTCATGGAAATTCTTTGGGGTAAGTGAGTGTTGTGACTCCTTGGGTGCTCGTGACGTTGTGGCGTGGTTGGTGTGTTCCATAAGTGTTGTGACTATGGGAAGTTGGGAAATCCGTGATGGGTCCCGTTCTTGAGGGGATCGTGGAAGTGTTGGGAAGTGATAATTTGACTCATAATGTAATATATCCAATGAACACAATGAACTTCCAATATAAGGGATGGACCCCACAAGAACCACCCTTAGCCAATCCTTAATCATTCATCTAAACTCACCAATGAAATAAAGAAGTGTAATGTGGGATTGACTTGGATGGTGTTGCCCAGTCCTTGTATCGTGTTAAGTAGGAGATACGCGTTCCCTTGAAGTCGCGGAATCACTAGATATCATTGACAGGTGATGATCTAGGAATAAGATCCTTTGGCCATATGTGGGAGATACGAGTTCCCGAAAGTCTCAGAATATACTGGATACGCTGGCAGGTGGGATCCTAGAACAAATCTTAACACATGTGATTTACTCCCCCTTGTCTAGGGGAGATTGGTGACTCGATTGTTTAGGAGTCGATCGGAAAAGAATATTGGAATAAAACGATAACCTTGTGATGGTAATGCGGTTGTGCCCCTTGGGTGAGCCAAGGTGGGAAAATGATGAAACGTGGAAATCCAATATTCAATATGAACTACAATCTTGTGAATCCAAAATCATACAAATGAACATAGGAATAATGTGATGATGAGGAGATTAGATATTTGGGTTCCTTGTAATAGATTGTGAGTGTTGGTTACCTTACGACTGTGGGTTGAACTGAGAGTAGTTACGATTGAGTATCGAGGTTTGCGTGTTCTCTAGTAGAGTTCTCTAGTGGTAATGTTTACGTTGGAGACGTCGGTCGTAGTTTGGGTGATGCTCTATTCGTTTGACCTTGGGATACTCTTAGTCTCACATTATTTCGGTGTGTGCATGTGTTGTGCCTTCTCTTTGACCTTACTTACCTTTACTTGTGGCACATAGGGTCGCATGCGCTCGTGCATGCTTTGTAGTCGTTAGTTGTTACCGCACTGAGCTGTGGTTTGCTCAGACCCTCCTTTCTATCTCTTTTCCAGGTTTGTGTTACAGGGTCTCTTGTGCAGGTGGACTTGGAGCCTGTGCTAGCAGCTGGCTCTCTTGGAGCTGCGGCCTTGGCTCTCTTGGGATCTTGTACTTCTCTTCAGTCTTCAGGTTGTAGCGCTGTTGTAGTTGTACTTTCCTTTACAGTTTGTAGCGAGTAGTTCCGTTGTACTTTCCCTCTTGTACTCTTTCAGTTTTGTATATTGTATCAAGATTAATGTAATGAGAACTTCAACTGCAATGCTGCTGTATAGTAACTATTAACTCCCCACTGTTTGAGTTTATTGTATTTCAAAAAAAATGTTGGAAATGTTTTTACTTAAAAATGTAGGGTGTTACAACACCACACACGGTTCTTTGGCCCTCCGTTGCTATAAAACAGCCCCAATCGCAAAATATTAGCATCGCACATTATTTCGAAAGGAAGACTCCAATCCGGTGGCCTTATTATGGGTGATGACGTATGCCTCTTCTTGAGAAAGGAGAAAGCCTTTTCGCACTCATTCATCCACTGGAAAGGGGCATCCTTTGTCAAAAGATTACACAATGGCTTTGTGATTAAGCTGAAGTCCTTTATAAATCTCAAGTAAAAACCGGCATGGCCTAGGAATGAACACACATCTCTCACAGTTTTTGGTATAGGAAGATTGGAAATGATTCCTATCTTGGACCTATCAACTTCAATTCCCTTTGATGACACAATATGGTCGAGGACAATGCCACTCGTTACCATAAAGTTGCATTTTTTCCAATTCAACACAAGGTTCTTCTCTTCACATCTCCCTAGAACTAAATCAAGGTTGTGGAGGTAATGGTCAAACGTGGTCCCAACAACAGAAAAATCATCCATGAATACTTCCACAACCTTATCTAGCATGTCACTGAAAATCCCCATCATGCACCTTTGGAAGGTACCCGGGGCATTACACAAACTAAATGGCACTTGCCGGTAGGCAAATGTGCCAAATGGGCATGTGAAAGTTGTTTTCTCTTGATCCTCAAGAGCAATCTCAATCTGATTATAGCCCAAATATCTATACAAAAAGCAATAGAAATCATGCACAGCCACCCGCTCAAGGACTTGGTCAATGAAAGGGAGTGGAAAGTGGTCTTTCTTGGTGTAAGTGTTCAATTTTCTATAGTCAATTCATACCCTCCAGCCGGTGACAACACGTGAAGGTATCAATTCATCATTTTCGTTCTTTGTGACTGTCACTCCGGCTTTATTAGGAACCACTTGCACCGGAATCACCCATTTGTTGTCCGGAATAGGGTAAATGATCCCTATATCCAGCAACTTAAGCACCTCCGCACTCACTACCTTATTCATATTTGGGTTTAGTAGGCATTGTGGCTGTCTGACTAGTTTGGAGTCATCCTCAAGACCAATTTTGTGGGTGCATATGGAGGGATCGATGACTTTTAGGTCAGCCACTGACCAACCAATCGCTTTTTATGTTCTTTTAAAAGATTCAACAGTGCCTCCTCTTGTTGTTCATTAAGACTTGATGAAATGATGACTGGAAGAGATTGTCCCGCACCCAAATAAGCATATTTCAAAGTGGAAGGCAACTGTTTCAATTCAAGCTTAGGAGGTTGCTCAAGTGAAGGTATTAGATGTTTTGCAACACTCCCAATATCCTCAAACTTTGGTGTCCAACGGTTCACTGAGCATACCTCAGATGCGTTCAAAAATTCATTGATTTCAACTTCTTTCGGGGATGGAACATGGTCCTCCACCCTGGCATTTATGAGACAAGACTCTAGAGGATCACAACAAAGGCAACTTCCAACAAGAGAACATGTTTCCACACTGTTGACTTCGTAGGTTTCTTCATCATCTCCCGGTTGCTTGCATATGTTAAAAACATTCAGATCCACAGTCATATTTTCGAATGTGAGTTGCATAACACCCGTTCTACAATTTACCAAAGCGTTGGCCGTAGCCAAGACACGCATTCAAGAATGACTGGGATTTGAGATTTGATACTAACAATTGGTTGAGTATCTAAAACCACGAAGTCAACAGGGAAGTAGAACTTATCAACATGAACCAAAACATCTTCTATGATCCCTCTAGGTCTCTTTTCACTCCTATTAGTAAATTGCAAAGTGATTGACGTTGGTTTTAACTCTCCAAGTTCTAAAGATTCATAAATGTGACCAAGATCAAGTAGAGCCCTTTCAAACTTCACCTCCCCAACTGTTATTGCGATCGTCGGGCAGCCCGGATCTTTGTATTTGGGAGGTGTACTTGATTGAAGGATGGAGCTCAGTTGCTTGGTGAGAAAAGCTCTTTTTGACATGTTCATCCTTCTTTTAACAATGCACAAGTCCTTCAAGAACTTGACATAAAAGGGGACTTGCCGAATTGCATCCAACAAGGGAATGTTAACCTTAACTTGCTTGAAAAGATCAAAGATTTCAGGTTGGTGATTGGACTTTGGAATAGGCTTAAGCCTTTGAAGATATGGTGCAAGAATCGGACAAGTCTCCTCCCTCTTTTTAACCTTCTCTTCTATTTCAGAATTTTTAACTTCTTTTCCTTTTTACTCTCTTGAAAGTTTTTGATTTTATTTGTTTTCTTTTTGGTTCTCCACTTGATTATTCACTGTTTTTCCACTTCAAAGTGTTGTTATGGATTTCACATCTTCAAGAGTCTCACTTCCGGAGGGTGTTCCTTCAACAAAGTTTTGAGTTTTCAAATTGTGTTGTGGTTGGGAGGGAAACTTCCTCTTTTCTTGTTGTAAAATTCCCACAACACTATTCAACTTGGTGATTTGAGTTTTTAACTTCCCGATGTCTTGCCTTATGCTATTCATGAATGAAATCAACTATTCTTCCAATTTTTTTCAGATTGGTTTATTGTAAGACAATAAAGGAGCATTTCCTTGTGAATTTTGGTATCCGAATCCCGGAGGATGATTAGGAACTTGTCCTTGAAAGTAGGGTTATGGGTAACCTTGATTTTGGAGTTGATTATGTGGAGGGAGTTGATTCGGAAATTGAATCTGCTGTGAGACTTGATTTTGTAGTGGAGGATTGTTATTTTTCCAACTGAAATTCAGATGATTCCTCCATCCTAGGTTGTAAGACTCGAAATAAGGGGAATTAAATGATTTTCGGGGCTGATTGGATTGTTGCATGACGGCATTCATCGCATTTTGTTCAGTTAAAATGTCTTTGAATGCAGGAATTGTTGGACAGTTGTGGGTGCTATGATTTTTTGTGTCACAAATAGTGCATGACTCCTCCTCTCTCAATTTTTCAGTCACCTCATTCACTTTCCTCACCTCCATTTGCTCAATCTTTCGGGACAAGTGAGAAATCTTTGCATGAAGATCCACAGGTACATGGTATTTCCCACTTGCATTCGGTTGGCTCAAACTACCACTCTTGGTCTTGTCATTGGGATCATAGATTTCCCATGACTGTGTATTCTCAGAAAGATGTTCAAAGTAATCTAATGCCTCCTCGGGGTCCTTACTTAAAAACTCCCCATTGCACATCATCTCAACAAATTGCCTCGTCGTAGGGCATGTCCCTACATAGAAAAAAACTCACAAGTTGCCATGGCTCATAGCCATGGTGGGGAATGAAACTCAACAAGTCCTTGTATCTCTCCCAACATTGATAGAACGATTCATTTGATTTTCTGAAAATAAATTTTTAAAAAATTCAGTGCAATCGTTCTATGTGCTGGGATTTTTTTTTGAAAAACTCTTTTAGAAGGTCCACCCAACTTGAAATCGACCTTGGCCTCGATGAATTGAGCCATGTCTTAGCTTTATCCTTCAATGAAAATGTGAACAACTTAATGTATGCAAAATCCTCTCGTTAGTTATGCTCCAATATCATTTTGACAATCTCCTCAAATTCCTTGACATGGAGATAAGGATTCTCATTCTCTATGTCATGGAAATGTGGTAGATGTTGGAGCAAACTAGGACGAACAACAAACTCCCTATCTAGGACAGGAAGAAGAATTCATAAAGGAGTGGTTGTCCTAGAAGGATCAAGTAATCTCTCATATGTTAGTACTTATGATTGCTCCTCACATCCTCTTCTATATATTGGTCATTCATTCGTGGATGATTGTGTGCATACATTCCATTTCTACCATTGTTATTCGGTGTGTTTTGAGGATTGGGTAGATTGATGGGTGGAATGTGCATGTTATCTTGTGGGTGAGGTGCAAGATTATTGTGAAACTCCCCATTTTGATGTTCAAATTGTTCTGAAAAATTCGGATTTGCCATAAGAGGATCAGAATTTCTTCGAACAAGTCTATTAGTTGAACCCCGATTCCACATGCCCAAAGGTTGTTTCCTCTCTATCCACTCCAAGAGTCAACAACAATTTACGTTACCTCTACTCTTACTGCAGATAGAAGACCAATAATGGCCACCAGAATTGAATTGCAAGATAAAGGACAGAGAATACCTCGATGCATAGCACAAGAATTCAGCAACTCAGCAAAAGAATTTTTAACAGCTGTGTGGACTCCCAGTAGTTAGCATTGGCTCAACCAGGAATGCACACTTTAAATTTTAGCAGTCTTCCTTGTTGCTATGAACTCCCGGAAATTAGGATTTTGGCCTCCCGGTAATTCCACCTTCTGTCCCTTTCTTACCCCTTGTGCATGCCTGTTTTCCCGGCAGAGAAAATGCCTTCTCCTGGTAAAACAGGACTTAATTCCTTTTGAACTTTGGCTGCTAAATCAACTCTCGGGAGTTGATGAAGCATACTCCCAATAATTTAGCACCCTGTCCTTGGTCTTCGAGATCTTCAGAGAAACTTTCAGCACAACAAGTTGTAATTCCTGGTAGAGGATAATGAGACTACCGGGAATACAAGGGTGCCTCTCTTCCTAACCTCCACTCTATTTTTCCTCTGAACATGCTATATTTTTTTCTTTTTAAAATTTTGAATGTTTTTGTATTTTGCTGAATAGATAACCTAATGGATGCACTATTTTAAAGTAAAATCAAAATGAAACGCCAAGTCCCCAGCAATGGCGCCAAAAATGCTTGGTTTATATTTGTTTCGAAAAACACAATCAACTGTTTACTCAATTGATTTCCTGAGATTTTTGGGTAAATTGAAGCATAAATAGGAAAATAGGTTGAATTACCCAAGTGCAAGTAAGTCAAACCCAAAAGTGTCAATCAAGCATAATAACTGGTAAAGTACCAGGTCATTTTTCTCAGGGACTTGGGTGATTTAGAAAATAACTCACAGTGCTTAGATATGGAGAATAAGGAAAATGATTTTAGGAATTGTTTGAGATCCATATTTCTGGAACAAATAGGAAATAGAACTTTAGAATTAAGTAAATGATGAAATTGCTTGAGAGAAAATAGAATCTAATTCTCAGATCCTTAGGGATTCTCCTACACCATCCTCACTCTCTCACAAATCAATCTCATAAATTATTCACCTAACATTAGAATGATTCATGGAATGTAGACGTGAAATCCAATTAACCAAAAGAGAGGGAAATAAGAGGTTAATCTATGAGAAGCTATTAATTCCAATTGAGAATCGAAGCTAGATAAGCATAAAGTGTGCCAATCAGAAGATTGTCTATACCATATCAAACCTAGAGATCAATTTCCTAATTGATTTTAAAATTACACAGAATTATTCTCTTGTTTCCATAAAAATGAATTCAGGAGAGGAGAGAAAGAGAGATGGTGTGGTGAATTCCTTCAGATCCTTGAATTAGATCTTTAAGGGGTTTAGCTACCCATAGTATCAAAATCTACTCAAGAAGAAATCAATTTAACATCCATTGTTAAATCAAAACTGAATGAAATAGTAAAATTGTAATTCAAACAGAAAATGTATGAATTACCTACAGGGAAACAAACCTGATGCAAACTTCAATTAGGATTCACTAAGTAATTTAAAAACAGAAATCAAAACTGGAAATAAAAATCTGCAAAAAACTAACTCTCTAACCAAAAAACTAATAAGAATTGTTCTACCCTCTATCTCTCTCCACTATTCGTTCCTATCTCTTGCTATCTCTTTTCAAAAACTGATTCTCTTTCTTTTTATAGGTGCCCAAAATTCTTCCCTTGAAATTATGGACAGCCCCCATCATCCATTTACATTTTCCAATTTTTTTGCGCTACTAAATTGTGGCGGTGAATTCCCGGAAGTTCCATCTATGGTTTACTGGGAATTCACTGCTTAGTTTCCAAACCTTCCATGTTCTCCCGGAAGTCCACTCCTGCATTTCCGGAAGTTGGTTCCTAGGCTCTCCTTCTTGTGGTGATTTCCCGGGAATAGAGATGAGGCATTCCTGGGAATCTCAGTCTCTACAGATTCTTGTTTGGCCTTCTCTTCTTTCGTTCTTGGTAATTGATGGGTGAATTACCAAGAATTACATGCTCTGTCTTTATTTAATACTCCACTGGCTTCCTTCTTCTGGTAAATGACTTCTGTTCTCCCGGTATTTGCAGTTGTTGTGGTCTACAGTCTTGACTGATACTCTTGTTCTCCCGGAAGTTGGAGGTTGATCTCCCAGTAGTTGAAGATTTTCAACTTAGAAGATTTTAGCTTTGATTCTTGCATTCCCGGTAGAAGGGGAGTGGTTTCCCATAAATTTGATGGTTCTTCAATTGGGGAAATTATCTTTGGTCTTTGTTGCTTGAACCCCTACCTTCTTTGCTTCTACCTTGATTTATATGACCTGCAAATAAGACTAATAGAGAACTCAATTGGATATCAATATGAAAACCACAACAACATAAGCTTTTATTTAATGAACCCATGTAAACGTTAAGAGGAATGTTCGCATTGATTTTCACATTTGAGTGCCAATCAATGATATGTGTCACTCATATGGGATGTAATCAAGAGGACGATTGTGAATTGTCGAATAGCATGGGGTATTTCCGTTTGGCATGATCCGTCTTACAAGCATGATCCGTCTCAATCGGCACAGACTGTCTAATAGTACGGACCATCTAATGTGGTATAACCTATCTTATTTATCCGAGTGCAACTATTAAAATCCATTGTATGCAATGAAAGTATAATAGAAAGAATTTAATCGAAACATAGATCCGCTAACATTCATACAATCAAACCAAATAATACACAAAGGATACCTACGATATATGGAGTAAAAGCTTCATCGTTCCCCTAGGTGCGAAGACTAGCTAGCCATGGAGGTGGCGGCCATGAGAGGATGAGAGGAAGGAGAGAAGAGAAAAAAAGAGAAGGTCTTGTGCAACATCCACCAAGAGGTGTACTGAGCCAAGAGTCTCTAATATGAACCATAAGCCTTGTTTTTATACTTCCCAAGGGTCCAAAATACTCTAAACACCCTTAATGAGGTGTTTAGGGTTAATACAAATTGAATTAAGATAATAAAACCCATTTTGGACCAACTAAATCCTCTCAAAGTCTACGAACAGCACTACCCGCAACTGGTTGCGGGCCTGGTAGGTACCGGCTGTGGGTGGAATTGGTGGTTTCTTCTTGAAATCATTGATCTTAGATACCGCTTGTGCTACCGCTTGTTGACCTTGGATACCTATATCCAGAATGCTATGGATACCGGTTTCGCTATTCTCAGAATACCAGTTTTGATAATTGTCTTTGGATACCAGTTGTATAATTGCCTGGATACCGGTATCCAGGCATTGGTTGGGGTTTCTGGATTGCAATGGAAATCGGTTGCACTGTGTCCCACAACCGGTAGCGAGGGTTTCTGATTGATCTTCCTTGCTTTGTTCACTACTTTGGTTCCTTGAACTTTCCTTCGATATTTGCCACCTCTTTGATGCTTTGGTCTTCTTCAATATTGCTTAGCACCTTATCATCCACGCGACCTTGCATTTACTTCGTTTCCTTGTTCTCAGATGCTTGATTTTCCTCTTTGTTAGGCTATTTGTCACTTAATCTCTTGAATATCAAATGATGATGCAATTCCAATAAAACATATTAAATACAAGACTCAAGACTAACAACATGCGCATTTAAAGACCATAATTAGGTACGTTTCCATACCTATCACATCCCCCAACTTTCACTTTGCTAGTCCTGAGCAAAGAAATAAATTAAAACAATAATTAACAATAAAAAATAAATTGGAAGACAAGGAGGATAGTTCCTTTAAACCCCCGGGCGGCCTTGGTAGGACGAGTATGGTCTCATGAGCGTTTTCAGCAGCATTCACCTACAAAACACACTTAATTACGAAATAAAAAACATCCATTGCTTTCCAACTCAACAAAAGGTCTATCAAAGATGTAGACAAGTATTCTACAAATTTAAAGTAAGGTGTTTCAATTGTTGTCCAACCTAAATAAGAGAACTCTTCATTTTTTGTGCATTTTAACCTTTGTTTGCCATTAAATCAAAGTCTCAATCGGTGCTCGGCTAGAGTGAAACCACAAAACATGTGTCAAGTGTGATTCAAGGATTTCATCTAGACTAGAATTCAATGCACACACTCAAGCCCTTACATAGGATTCATGACATCCACAGATTCTTCTAATCCCTCCCATCCTTATTCATTTTTTTACGAGAGTATAAATTGTTTTTCAATGGTCGTGCAGGGAATTGGTCTCTTAAGCTTTCTAATTGGCCAATGTAACGAGTTTTCGATCAATGATTTCCAAACCAAAAGGCCTTAGGACATTAGGTGTATAGGACACCCTTATAGACTTACTTGCTCGAGCCAAAAAGGCTACAAACATCTTTCAATCAGTGACACTCAAACCGAATGGCCTTAGGGCATTAGGTGTAAAAGACACCCATATGGATCTACTTACTCGAGTCGAAAAGGCTACGAATCAAAACTAGCCAAGGATGCTAAATCCTTTCATCCTCGCACCTATTTACGCGAACTCTCAGTGCTTGTTAAGGCTAGAGGCCCTGTTACTCAATGCGATTCAGAAGAACAAACAATTTAGACTCTTATTTATTTATTTTAGCCTGGGAAGGACTATCAAAACAATGGACACTCGACTCCCACAAAGGTAGCTAAAGTGTGTCCACAAAATCCCTATCCTGAATAATCCCGAGTGTGTATTTACAAGATGTATGTAGAAACACCCTATCTGAGCACTGATATTCGACTAAGATCATTGAAATGTTCATTATGTGTATTATTCAATTTGTGCTTAAGTTCTCAAGTTTAACCAAGATAACAAAATCACATCTCAACTCTATTCAGATGACACTCAACAACATCTATCAAGTACCAAAAGTCTTATCGAGTTGCAATGGAGCTAAACAACAAAAATTTTAAAAAAATTACTTGACTAAAAACATGCAGTGAATACCCTCATCCCCCAACTTAAAATGCACGATGTCCTCATTGTCCACAAAAAAGAATAGAATGGATAGGCACATAAAAGAAAGGACATAGAGAGATATCACCTGAGGGAGTTGCAAAAGGTCGGTATGAATAGCATCCCTTAACTTGGGCCAAATGGTCCTGCATGTTAGTCCAACAAAGAATGCAAAAACAAGATATGAAATAGAAATAAATCTAAATTAACCTACTGTTCTGTCATGTAGAACATACGAGTCATACTTTTCTCCCCGTTTTACTCACTTAGCAATAGTTTAGAGAAGGAATCTCTCAGTATTCCTGGGTAGGTTGGTACACAGTAGGTTAGTCTCTCTCAGGCGCTCTTTGTGACATTTCCATTATTTAGAGACTTCCAATCACCTTTCCCTCCCATTCGTACTTTACCGAGGTAATCCCAGATAAAACATCACTAATACTAACTACACTGGTGGCTATACTAGACCGATAAGCAGTCATTCGAGTACGGTAAACGATGGAGGTATCTTAACCTCCATGGATTTTAAGTCTCTTAGACTTTATTTTTCTTTGGAAATTTATTAAAGTAAAAATAAAAAATTAATTTGGATTGCCTTTTAAGAAGTGCTAAGTTTTAAGTCTTCAGCCAGACCTTAATGAAGCATTTATGGTGCTTCTTATAGTTTATGATATATGGGTCATGCCAACAAAGGTTATGCGACTCTTCCAAGAATGGTAGGAAGAAGTAAGTGGTGAGGAGAGTCATCATGTAGCATGTGCCATAAGTTGACACATGATCCTTATGCCTAACTTGTGAGGCCTTTGGGAATAGTGTCAAGAAAGATATACGAGGGGCATGGACCGATAGCATATTCCAAAAAATAAAATATACCTCCTTAGTACATTGTTGGTCCAGACACTCAACCTCAATCCCCACCCCATCTATAGGTAAATCATGCATATGTGCAACCTCACTAATAGACTTTATCGGGGTAAAATGTTCATGTATAGGCTCGGGTGGTAGAGTACTAAGAACACTAGGCTCGGGGTCACATTAAATGATTTTGACATGGTCGCACACTAATGGGGTGAGAGGTACTAGTGGTGATAACTCATGTATAGTGGACTGAGTGAGAACGTCTATAAGAGGCATGTGATCTAACATAAAATTTACCTCTGTTATGGATTGATCAAGATTGAATTCCTCAAAGTTAAAATGAGACAAACATGCTTTTAGAGGATCCTCAGTCACTATACATGGTGGTACTATTTTGATATCCGAGGGTGCCCTAGGACTAGGAGCTTGGACTTCTAATGAGTCCAAAGCATGTGAAACAATTTGGGCATCTTGTTTCCCCTCATTAACAGCCAAAGGGGACCCATGAGGTGGAGACAATATCTCGTAAGATTTGGGGTCCTCAAGAGTGGTCTCAACTACTGACTATCTCCTCATCCTCCATCAATTGTTTCGCTATCTCACTCACTTGAGCCTCTAGCGTTGATAATAGTTTTGCATTGGCCTCAAAGAGTTTAGTTTGTTCATTGATGAGTTGAGATCATTCATTGATGTCTATTATAGTATGAAGCAGTTGATCATGATTAATATTCCCATATTCATAATACTGTGTGGGCAGTGATGCCCACAAATATTGTTGTTGGTTTTCCCAATCCGAGTAAGTTAGAGTGTAATCATTATAATAATAACTCGAATCAGGATACCATTGGGAAAACATTTTCTTGATTCGGGACATATCTGGAAGGCTGGGAATCATATGAATAATCCATTTTTTTATTTTCTATAAAAATGTGACAAAAGTATATAATATATAAAAAGAAATAAATGAAAATAAAACAACAAACTAACGAAAGAACCAAAATCCAATTAAGGAAACCGTTTGAACCTTCCCTGACAATGGTGTAAAAATTTGATCGCTGTCGTGCACGAGTCAAAAATAATATTTATAACCGAGAATTAATACTACTATGCAGTAGCGGTAAGTCAGGGGTCGATTTCAGGGAAGGTGGAATGGTCTCTATAATTGAATTAAGGTTCGTAAGTTAATTTGGTAAAAAGGAAGAGTTTGATTTGGTGTTATGGGATTAAACTATAAAATAAAGTAAAACTAAAGTACGTCTAGCTAAATGAAGAACTTTGTTGT
>NMUG010004029.1:0-14214 GCA_002855965.1 Monotropa hypopitys | reverse complement strand
AAAACAAAAATCAAATCGTTTTCAAAACTGAATTAGGAAATCTTGATTTAATTATAGAAGCTCAGTCCACTTTCTCCATGATCGATCATCGACTTACCACTGCAATATTAGTGTTAATTTATTGTTATAAATATTATTTTTTGGTACGACAGCGATCACCTCGCTCTATTCGATGTATCTTATTGGGTTACTCTCAAACCTATAAAGGATATAAATGTTATGCACCTAATTTACGTTGTTTTTTGTGTGGGCCGATGTCACATTTAACAAATTATTGCCCTTTTATTCAGAGACTCTTGACTAGTGCTGATCTTCTTGCATTCAAATTAGTCCTCCCTGCGGCAATTCCGTCTGTTACTCCCACAAAACCCTTACAAATCTATGTTCATCGCCATACTCGTACCCCAACAGAAACGATTCAACTTGTAGTCACCGATCCGGTTACCACTAAATCTCTAGTTTATACAGCACCTTCCGGTTCATCTACCCTACCACCCTCCTTTCCACCATGAGATCCTGGTGATCTTTCCATTGCTCTCAGGAAAGGTACCCGTACTTGTATCTCTCATCCCATTCCTCAGTATGTCTCCTATGATCACCTCTTTCCGTGCTTTTACTACCACTATTTCTTATATTGTTGTTCCTAACATTATTCAGGAGGTAGTGTCTCGGTATGAGTGGCGTATAGCCATGGAGGATGAAATGATTGCTCTTCATCGTAATGGCACATGGGAATTGGTTCCTTTTCCTACTGGAAAGACCATTGTTGGTTGTCGTTGGGTATCCACTATCAAGTATCTTACTGATAGCACTATTGAGCGTCACAAAACTTGTCTGGTTGCCAAAGGCTATACGCAGATATATGGTGTTGACTACTACTCTGAGGCGTTCTCTCCAGTTGCCAAACTTGGTTTTGTTCGACTGTTTATTTCTCTTGCAGTCAAGCCTGATTGGTCATTGTTCCAACTAGATGTCAAAATGTGCGAAAATAGGAGGAAGTTTACATGGAGCAACCACCAGGGTTTGTTGCTCATGAGGAGAGCCATAAGGTGTGTTGACTTCACAAAGCACTCTATGGGTTGAAACAGACTCCTCGGGCATGGTTTGGTAAGTTCAGTGACGCAATTATGAGATTTGACATGCATCGGAGTCAGTCTAATCACTCTATATTCTCTCTTATATCAGCTCGTAGGAATATATTATTGATTTTATATGTAGATGACACTATTATCACCGGTGATGATCACTGTGGTATTAATGATTCCAAAACCTTCTTGCATCAGCAATTTCATACCAAAGATTTGGGAAAACTTTGATATTTTTTTGGGTATTGAAGTAGCACGATCCAAAAAAGGTATCAGTTTATCACAGAGAAAATATGTGTTAGATATTCTTGAGAGTATTAGGTTGCTAGGAACCAGACCTGTTGAAATTCCTATGGATCCTGTCAGAATAGCTTTATTGATAGTTTCCTCGCATTGGGTAACTACGTATTGTATTAGTCTCTCTCATAATATAAATAAAGTATCGTGTGATAGGGTTAGTTATGACCTTTACACACTTCTCTCTTACTTTTTTCTATTCTAAATAACATGGTATCAGAGCCAAGTTACTAATCCTGGCCACCATTTATGTAATATAACCCTAGCCGCCATCATATATCAAAACCCTAATTCTTCATACACCAAAACCCTAGCCCCCACTATATAGCAAAACCCTAGCCCCCACTATATAGCACTGCACTTTATCACCACACTACCGTCATAGCCGCCACATGTCGTCGCCACTCACTAGCGCTTCTGTCAGCCTTGCCTTGCCGCCCTCATCAGCCCTACCGCCACCCATGCAACCCTTGCGACTAGTCCCCTCGTCGTTCGTCATCATCCCTCGTCGTTCGACCTCGTCAGCCCTTAACTAGCCTTCAGTGGCCATTGGCGAACATTCTCCTGCCTCCGGCGACCCAAGCCCGGGTGCACTTCGACCATTCAGAAGCTGTCGACTCCTATTTCGAACCCGATTTGGTGATTTCGAGTTCCACAAAGTGTTCTATTGATTTCAGCTATGATTTCGAACATGTACTAATTAATATCAACACCTCTTTACTTGCAAGAGGTATTTGATGTCATCTAAATTTTTGGATGTTGTCAATTAGTATTCTTTGGGTGTTGTAGTTGTTCTCACGGTTTCTCGATTTGCAGTTGTTGAGTTGTTTTTTTAATATAATCATATTCTTTTTAGTAATTGATTGGGTTAAGCAATGGAGAGGCAGATATCTAGTTATTTCGTTTAGCTTGAGCTTCGTTCCAGAGGATTAGTAGTTTGTTGATTGATTTGGTTGCTAATGGTTGGTTCTCTATTACTCTTCAATCATCAGTGTCACCTTATCAACAACATTGTCATCTCGGTCATCCATCACTTGAGAACCTTAAAAAGCTAGTATATTCATGTAGTCGTATGGATGCTTTGCCACATGAAATCTGTGAGTTTAGCAAACATCATAGAGTGTCATTTTATCCTGGGGTTAAGAGTCGTGCATCATGTCCTTTTGAGTTAGTTCATTCTGATATTTGGGTTCTGATGCATGTTCCTAATATTTTTGGCTTTCAGTATTATGTTATTTTTGCAGATGATTTCTCGCGTTACCTACCTTTATGTCTAGAAAGAAAGGTCCGAGTTATCTTCTATTTTTAAGCCATTTTATATGGAAATTAAAACCCAGTTTGATACTTAATTCGTATATTTCGTTCTGATAATGCTCGTGAATATTTTAAAAATAGTCTTTTTCGGTTCTTGGATGATCATGGTATTATCCACCAATCCTCTTGTGCTCAGACTCCACAACAAAATAGAGTTGTTGAACGAAAGATTCGACATTGATCAGAAATTATGTGTGCAATGTTATTTCAAATGCAAGTCCTAAGTCTCATTGGAGTGATGTCGTTCTTACTGTAACATTGTAACGACCCGTATTTTATAAAGTATTTTCCGGAAATTAAATTCGTAGTCTAGAGTTGATTAGAACCTTAATTTATTTCATCTTAAAATCCTGGTGTGATTTTAAGGTGGTTGACCCTAGATTTCGATAGAGAATTCGATTTCGAACCCAACGAGACTTGAATCGCCTCAATCGGAGGTCGGACGGGAAAGTTACACATTTTTAAAGTTTTCTTAGAAAATCTGTTAAGGCCGACCGGTACACGCAATGTGGTCGACCGGTCGGGGTGACACAGTGGACGCTTATCCAGGCGCCGACCGGTACACGCAATGTGGTCGACCGGTCGGGAAATTTCAGAGAGTTCCAAACAAGGACCGCGACCGGTACACGTGATTCGGTCGACCGGTCGCCAAACTTCAGAGAGTCGTCCAAAGAGGCCGCGACCGGTACACGCAATGTGGTCGACCGGTCGCGAAGGCCAAATTTTGCGCGGAATCGCTTCATTAAGGGCATTTTGGTATTTCAAGTCCTAGGGGTATATATATCATATGGAGCACGATTTTTGCTCCAACTACACCATTTGGAAACCCTAAAATCTATCTCTACTCTCTCTCTACCTCCATTACATATTCCTCCCACTTCTCTCTAAGATTTGGAGGCCTTCCACAAGGATTTTGAAGAAATCTCAAGAACAAAGTGTGTTCTACGCGTCAAGGGCTTTCCGGCGAGCACCATAGTTCGGGCACTACATCGATTTTCAAATTTTCGGAATTTTGAAGAGCTCTTTGAAGTAGGAAATGTTTCTTATCTTGTGTACTCTTGATTGTGCTCTCCCTCTCCCTTGTGTGTGTGTTCCAATTTTAGAGAATTTCATGCCTAGGTGAAAATTTTCGAAATTGACCTAGGGTTTGGTCTTAATCCATGAAAATTGTTGAGGGCTTTTGTGTTATTCATGTTTAATTGCATTCCTATGGGTTTAATTTCATGTGTGTGCGAATTTGGTGAAAACCCCCAAATCTTGGAAAACCCTAGATTTCTACAAATTAGGGCTTTTAGTGTATCGAGCATCACATGACGAAATTGAGTGTAAAATCATGCAATTGAGCATAAAACATGTAGGATTGACATGTTGAGCATATAGTCCATGTTGGAGAAATTGTTACGGTGTTGAGTCTTGCATGGAATAAGTAAGGGAAAAATCATGTAATCACTCCTTCATTTGAGCATCCTTGATACGTGTGATGCATGTGGTGTGTGTGATCAATATGAGTTAGTCATTTGGTGTATTGGTCCATTGTCATATCGAAATAATGGTGAACATAAGAACATGAAAGCAATGACACTTAAATTGGACCTTACCTCAACCCATTCGCGTGATTTTCGGAATGAAGGTTGAGCCCATTCGCGTGACTTTCGGAATGGTGTAAGAACATCTTCGCGTGATTTTTCGGAAGATTGGTTCATGTTGACCACTATGATAGGGAAATTACAATATTTGACATTCGCGTGATTTTTCGGAATGTCAAGGCATTCGCGTGATTTTTCGGAATGCGGGATGGTCGCTCCATCCGCGACATTGTGCACAATGGGGGTAGCGTAGCCCTCCCAACGTTACTTGGGGAATGATGGATAGAAATGGATAGCGTGTCGGCCAACACCTATACCAATTTCACCCTATCAAAGTATTACAACAACATTCGGAACAATGTGAAATAGTTGGATAACTTAGAGTAGTCTTGTCACGAAATTCTAAGTGGTATCCCCATATGAAACCAAGAGAAAGAAATGTTGAATTCACGTATGTATCTCAAAGAGGTGGAAAACGGTATACATGTTCATGAGCATATGTTCTAGTCGTTGTTTAACATACCTTGCATATGATTGTGTGGTGGAGTCACATAGTAGAAATGGATCACCGCCGTTGTCATGCATTGTACATATGCATGTGTTGCATGCCCGACAATCACACACTCGTTCACGCTAGTCTTGAGTATGTTTGATAATAGATATTTCCTACTTTAGCGTGACACGCTCTTTTTTTTAAGGTTCTGCAGGTAAGAAACAAGTCGGGGAAGATTTTGAAGCACTTTGATCATTTGGGCAATGTGGTAGTTTTCTTTGAGAAAAACATGTACTCTTTTTAAGTTTGAAAATACCCGGTTTGTGGGTCGTTTCATTTCATGACATGTAATAACTTAAACTAAATTTTCCTTCTCTTCTACCCATTCTATGGTTTGGACTTATAAGTTAGATTTTCCGCACTCACTCTCGGATTTTTGGATAAGTTTATAATGGGACATGACTAGTATTTAATCTCTTGCAAATGACCATGATCCTTGCTTGTGTCCCCATTTACAAATAAATTGTATTTCAAAAAAAAATGGCTTGAAAATCCGGGGCGTGACAAACATCATGAATTTGAGATTTTCTATAAATACGTTTATTTTTGCTAAAAAATTTATTAACTAATTTAAGTAAGAATTTTAAAGTTAAAATTTTATGTTTGGTGCGGTTAACTAAGAAAGAATTATTGGCAAAATATTAAAATTTTCGGAATACGAATTAATTTTGAGAAATTAAAAAGGGAAGAGATGATTATTAAATCCTAAAATCTAAAGTTAATATGGGCCATGGACCACCATAACAATGGTGTGGATTACCATACCATAGCGAAACCAAAATCAAGTTTACAAAAAATAAACTCTCCACCGTAGCCAAGAAAAAGAAAGGAAAGAGAGAAAGGGAGAGAAGAGAGAAGGGGGGTGAAGGAGGAGAGAGTCGGAGAGGGAACCAAGGCTGCCGGAGCTCCGACCGACGCCGGAACTATGGTAAGAACATCCCCCCTATTGCCCTACCACCTTAAGAACAAAGAAAATCAAGAAAACCTCCATGGAAATCCATGTAGGAAGGAAAAGTGTAAATTTTATGTTTAAGGAGGATTTTTGAAAGTTTAATTTGTTTCTAAGGTATGGTAAATAGTTTTGATGTTGTATAGGACTATAGGATAGACAAAAACATGTTTAAAATGGGTTTTGAGCATCAAAAAATGGATTCTCTGAGCCAAAAACCGAGAAAAACAGCATCAGAATAGTGTTCTGTTCGCCCGGTATGCACACCGACATACCGGTAGCCTACCAGCCCTTATAAATGTTTTGGCCCAATATTCAAACCCGAGAGCAGAATAGTCGATATATCGGTCGGTATACCGGTACGGATACCGGTTGAGGCAAACAAAGGTGGAAAGTTAGGAATTAAAGGAAAAGGCTAAGAAAATCCCTAATTTAGCTTAATTGGGGCAGAATGAAATGAGAAATTATTTAAGGATTAGCAAAGGATTCATAATTTATCGGGAATTTAATAAGTAAATGAATAAATAAATGTTTTAAGAGTTTTATTAAAATTAAATGAATTTTCTTATTTTGATTAACGTGGTGTTCGTATCTACCCTTTAATTAAGGTGGGTGACAACTTATAGGTTCACAAGGATTTTCTGGTATTTTTCTAAAACCATCATTGTTTTACGTGGGATTGTATTATTATATTTCATGTTTTAAGAATTTCTATGGATATGAATGTACTTTCGAATTTAGTATGCGACATCACTCTATTTATGAGACAGCTCACTCAAGGGAGTAAAATATCTTGCGATCTGGACCTGCTCTAGGGGGTTATATGCCTGGAGATCACGTCCTACTCACTAGGGGGATATAGTCTAGTGTATTGTCCTTCGTACAGGATTATATGTCAGACATCTAGCTAATCCACCCAGGAATTCTCGGAAGTATGATATCTGTTTTAGGATAGCATATCACAATAAGCAAGATAGAAACCACTTTAAAATAAGAACCTCGGATGTTGGTACAGATTATGTTTAAGATTATGATTCTATTACAATGATGACATCAGTACGTTTACATTTATGTATGATTCAGTACGATGTTTGTTTGGTGTATGGATTTTAATAAGAAATTCAGTTTCAACATTATGATATGTTTTAGGAAATCCTATATATTTGGAAAGCAATGCACTTGTTTAGTAAATATGAGTTCTTATTCCATGGCAATAACCTGTATATTTGTATCTTATCACTCATACGAGCGTTAGCTTATGAAAAATATAATTATTCAAGGGAAGAAGACTTTGGAGAATATAATTGTAAGATATTAAGGAGAAAAGGAGGAACAGTGTAAGTTAGGTCGTTTATTTACTTAATAAATTTAGTTGCTCTGAGACATGTATTTCAAGTTGTTGTTTTATTGTCAGGTCTGTAATAACGATATGATTTTTCCTTTCTTTTAGAACTATGCATGTTATATTTGTTTCTTCCGATGTGCTATCCTCGTTATAATTTAATTAAGTATGTATAGTCTGAAGTGGTTCGTAAATCACATGGCATCTATCACGATGGCCTTAGAAGATGGGTCAGGGACGTGACACTTACTGTCTGTTATTTGATTAATCTTATACCCTCTACTGTTCTTAGAGGTCAAATACCCTGTAAGGTATTGTTTCCTGGTCGTCCCCTTCACTCATTACACTTTCGGATTTTGGGGTGCACGTGTTATGTTCATGCTTTGGATCCTGACCGGAGCAAACTTGACCTACGCTGTATTAGGTGCATTTTTTCTTGGTTACTCTCCGACTCAGAAAGGGTACAAATGTTATTCTCCATCTTTACGACGCCACTTTGTGTGTGCTAATGTCACATTTAATGAGTTGCTCCCATTTATTTCGAAGTCTGTCAGTACTAATGATCAGTTTGCATCTGAATCTGCAGTTGTCTCGTTAGATACTAGTCTTCCTCCGTTCATCGTCCTAAAAATCCACCAGTACCATCTTAGCCAACACAATCTCAACAAACAACCCCACCTTCGCTTACTGCTCTATCTTCTCCTCCGTTGTGGGATCTCGATGATCGTCATATTGCCCATCGTAAAGGTATTCGACCATGCACTATACATCCTATTGCTCAGTTTGTTTCCTATAATCATTTGTCACCGTCCCTTCGTGATTTTACTACTTTGGTCTCCTTTGCTTTCGTTCTCAACACTGTTCAGAAGGCTTTATCTGTGTTTGAGTGGCGGCAAGCTATGGAGGCTGATATGTCTTATCTTCATCGTAATGAGACTTGGGAGTTCGTTTCTCTTCCTGCTGGTAAAACTACTATTGGCTGTCGTTGGGTACTCACAGTCAAGTATTATCCGGATGGCACTGTTGAACAATATAAGGCTCGCCTAGTGGCCAAAGGCTATACACGAACATATGGGGTTGATTATGCAGAGACCTTTTCCCCAGTTGCCAAAATAAACTATGTTCGGATTCTTATTTCTCTTGCTGCTAATCTCAGTTGGCCCTTATTTCAATTGGATGTGAAGAATACCTTTTTACATTGTGATCTGCTAGAAGAGGTCAATATGGAGCAACCTCCTGGATTTGTTGCTCGTGGGGAGAGTTCTCTGGTTTGTTGTCTTCGCAAAGCCATATATGGTCTGAAGCAGTCCCCTCAAGCTTGGTTTAGTAGATTTATTGATGCTCTGCTACAGTTTAGTATGCATTGATCTCATTCAGATCGCTAAGTTTTCTCTCTTCAGTCAGAGCATGGGAAAATAGTGTTGATTGTTTATGTAGATGGTATCATTGTTACTGAAGATGCTCAAAAAGGTATTGATGAGCTGAAGTGGTTCTTACAGTGTCAATTTTATACTAAAGATTTGGGTAAGCTATGAAATTTGTTGGGTATTGAGGTGGCGAGATCCAATGATGGAATTAAGTTGTCCCAACGGAAGTATGCATTGGATATTCTTGAGGAGACCGGTGGGAGCAAAACCTGTGGAGACCCCAATAGATCATAATGTGAAACTTTGTGTTGATCAGGGGGAGATTTCCTAATCCTGACTAGTATCGTCGCTTAGTTGGTAAACTGACTTACCTTACTAATACATGTCTTGATATCTCTTTTGATGTCAGTATGGTGAGTCAATTTATGTCAGCTCCTCGACTTCCACACTGGGAAGCTTGTCTTCGTATTGTGAAATATCTCAAGGCTCATCCTGGATGTGGTCTATTTTATCATTCTAATGGACATTTGTATATTGAAGCCTTTACCGACGCTTTTACCGACGCTGATTGGGCAAGATCACCATCTGATAGACGGTCAACTACTGGGTACTGTACTTTTGTTGGAGGCAATTTGGTCACGTGGAAAAGCAAGAAACAAACAATAGTCGCATGATCCAATGCAGAAGCAGAGTATCGAGTCATGGAACACACATCTTGCAAAATTGTGTGGTTGAGAGCTTTACTCAAGGAATTAGGGTTTGATACGGAGTTACCTATTTATGTGTATTGTGATAATCATGTGGCAATACATATTGCTTCAAATCCAGTATTTTATGAGCGAACAAAACATATAGAAGTTGATTGTCATGTTGTTCGTGAGAAGATACATGGTGGTGTTGTATCTACTCCATTCATTTCTACATTACCTCAGTTGGCTGACATCTTCACCAAACCTTAGTTTAAACCGCATTTAGAGTTTTTATGTAACAAGCTGGGATTTTGTAATATTTATTCTCCAGCTTGAGGAAGAGTGTTAGAATAGCTTTATTGATAGTTGTCCCACATTAGGTAACTATGTATTGTATTAGTCTCTCTCATAATATAAATAAAGTCCAGTGTGATAGGGTTAGTTATGACCACACTTCTCTCTATATTTCTTCTAATCTAAATAATATATTCCAACGTCAAATTGTGTGTGGATCAGGGAGAGTTGCTCTATAATCCTGATCAGTATCATCGGCTGGTTGGTAAATTAAATTACCTCTAATTATGTGTCCATACATTTCTTTCACAGTGAGCGTAGTGAGTCAATTTATGTTTGCACCTCGACAACCGCATTGGGAAGCAGGTTTCAGAATTGTGAGTACCTTAAATTGCATCAAGGTCGTGGTGCGTTTTATCAAGCTAATGGGCATTTACGTGTTGAGACATTTACTGATTTTGATTGGGTAGGAGGACCCTCCGATAGAAGATCCACCACTGGATAGTGTTTTTTCGTGGAAATTTGGTAAACTAGAAAAGTAAGAAATAGATTGGCTGCTAGGTCAAGCGCGGAAGCAAAATATAGAGCAATGGCACACATAGGTGAGGTTGTATGGTTACGGTTATTTCTTGAAGAAATAGTGTTCCAAGTGCAATTGCTTATACCTTTACATTGTGATAATCAAGTAGTCATCCACATTGCTTCCAATCCAGTATTTCATGAGAGAATCAAGCACATCAAAGTTGATTGTCATCTAATTCGTGAAAATTTGACCAGTGGTATAATAGTTACTCCATATATTGCTATAGGTGCTCAACTGGCTGACATGTTTACCAAATCATTGTTCAACCCATGGTTAGAGTGATTATGTAACAAGTTGGTTCTTTGTGATATCTATTCTCCATTTTGAGGGAAAGTGTTAGAATAGTAATATAGTATTATGGTTAAAATGATGTGGTTTGTCCCACATCGCCTATTTTAAACTATGTACCTCTCTCTGGTAATATAAATAGAGTGGTTATGTGTTAGGGTTAATTAACACCATACACTCTTTTTTCTATCTCTTCTAACAGTCTTCTAGCCAAGTAACATCGGCATTGTCTAACAAAGTGTTCGCATCTCACAACATTCAAAGCAAAAACATGATTGCCTCACTTGTAAAATCAACAGATACGAGCATACGCAAAAGATCATAAAATGGAGGCCAGGCTTGAGTGAAAATGTGAGGTGAATGGGCACTGTAGGATACCCAGGATGTTTGCATGAATGAAAATTGCCAAGCAAAAAGGGACTTAACACCACACCTGATAAGTGTACAGCTTCACGTAAATCAGCGGCATCCTTTGGGTCAACTTGTTGTAGTGTTTGATTACACGATGAACGGTTTCGGGAACATACTCAAGTACCAAATTGAGGTAAAGTTCACCCTTCTCAGTAGTAGAAAAGAAACAATGCTTCAAAGACACGACATTGGGATGGTCAAGAAGACGCATTGTTTGCAACTCTCTGTTCTTGTATCTCTTGTCTTGAAGAACCTTTTTTATAGCTACGCTTTCGCCTGTCTCCAAGCACTTTGCCTGAATAAACAAATATTATGAGTTTAAATTGTTGTTTTGGAAAATATATATTGCAACTTTGAAAGTTAAGCAGAATGCAATCTCACTTGGAACACCACTCCAAATGATCCCTGTCCAACCACACGCTCAGCCATATAGCTAATTGTCTGAAAATAAATAACAGATGAAACTCAACGTAGACAAAAACCAAATGAAATCATGAAACCAAAGAAGATAAGATTTTTGTATGCTACTACAACAGTATACATATCCCATCATATTTTTGTATGCTACAACACAATACCTGCTTTGGCTGCCCATTCCGACCACCAATAGTCGTCACAATTATGTGTCCTGTCTCTGTTCCATTTCCGTCAACCATTGTGGCTTCCATTTCCTATAAATCAGAAAAGCCTATGTAAAATGGTGCGGAATAATAAAAAATATAACATAGGACACACACAGAGAGAGAAAGAGGGTGCAAAACAAAGAACTTTGTACCTTATCATCTCTAATTTTCATGTCATTCATCTCCTCAGGCAACCTATCAACACCAACCATATGGGATTCTCTCAAACCAGAAGCAGGTGCTACACCCACTGAAGCCATTTAGTAAAACAAACACCCACTCAATGTTTACCTCAGTAAAAAATCATTAACCTGCTGAATCAATAGTAGTATCAATATCAGTACACAGTTTTTTTCTTTGCTAATAAAATAAATATAGATTTTGAGTTTTGCACATAACCAAACCAAAATGAGCCTTGAGTCCCAATAAATTGGGGTCGACTTTTTTTCAATGTGCTCTATCGAGCACATCGTGTTCCATTATATTAGTAAACTTATATCCTTACGAACTACCGCTTCTAAAGTCAATTTATGTTTACTCTTCCCCTTAGTGCTACCATTCATCATAACTCTATCAGTCCTTCTAACTACTGCGTCAATGAGTCTACGATAGATGTCCAAACCACATTAATCAATTTTCTTTTATCTTAGATTCTAGTGGCAATACCCCTTTTGTTTCTAATTCTATCTTGCAAAGTTTTGCACATAGTTTTCCCTTTTTAAGCAAGTATAGATATTTAAGTTTTTGCAGTTTAAATGAACCTAACAATTGGAACATGTAAAAGAACCCGAAATCCAAAGTTCAAAAAGGAAACAAACTAATACTAGTAAGGCTGTTTATTAGTCTTGATAAATGTTACGGACAAGTGATCCATTTTCATAACAAATAATCACAGGGATTAGGAAAAAAGAAAAGAAGGCCGTGTAAAATGAAATGCATATCAAAATGAAATATACAAATTTCTAAAACAAAGTAGAAGTCTCTAGGTTTAAGGGTTAATTAATAAAGCTTCCCCTTCTGATGCTTTTATAAGATATACATTAGTTATTCCAAAAAAGGTGATCCTGGCTAAAAGGTGTTTATATTTAACAATACCAACAAAATTACATCAAGGGGAGTCAACAGGAGATTATACCACCAGAAAAAAAGAGAACAAAAACCTATGTAATGCAAAACAAAGATACTATGTCAGGGTCCTTGAACCCGTCATCCCAACTAATAGAACATCCATACATAGCCTTAGGATTAAGTGAACCCTCTGCCACAGTAGAATCTATTACCTCTCCTACATGTTAAAGTTTAACAAACAGAAACCCAATAAAGATGTAGATGAGCAGAAGCCTTTGAGATCTGCCTTTCGATCCTGGTAGCAAAACCAAAGTCCAATCTCGTATCACATGTTTCTACCCAACTAAATCATAAACATTCATTCATGATTCAACATAAATTTCAGAGAAACATTACTGCAAAAAAACGAAACTTGGAGGTATACAACATGATGCAATCATTCTGAATTAGATCCAATGATTTTTTGTAAACCTAGATACAAGGTTGGAACTCTATATTACTGCGCGAAGAAATGTATAACCTAAAAGAAAAGAACATAGGAGTTAGTATTCTTATAATTGTGTAGTACTAAAACAAAGTTTATTCTTTCAAGCTATCATGCGATACTTTTTCACTTCTCAATCCAGTTATTATGAGCAACTAAAGTAAGTAACAACCATTTTAGAACCATCCCTAATCCAGAAGATCCATCATGGAAGTAGCCTCCGCGACTTTGTCACTTGACCTCTAAGCCTTTTCTAAGAATCCAGCTGATCTCAGCAAGAAAATAGGGAACCAGTCATCAAATGGCAACGAAAACAGTAGTAGGGATCTATTTGTGTCTGCGTTAGAGAGAGAGAGAGAGAGGAGGTGGGGAGAAACAAGGAAATAATTTTTCTAGCATCAAAATGAAAAGAAAAAACAAAGACAACAAAAGGAAAATAAAAACAACATATACTCCGCTGAGACCTTCTACATACACTGAACTATCCACAGAACCATCCACACCCGCCTACGTGGCGGGTTCTGATTGGTCACTGTTTTCTTACAGTTTTGGCAGTGACCAGTCAAAACCCGCCAAACAGGCATGTGTGGATGGTTGTGTGTGTCCCTAGTTTTTTTCATACTCAGCATATAAATGAATATGTCCATCCGCTTGAGTAACAACAAGAAAAGAAAGTAATAAATCGAGACAACCAAAGTAGACGAACACAAGGAAGATCTTGCACCTTGCCAAACCCAAACAGGAAACAAAATCAATAGACCAAAAGATAAGCAGAAAAAGAAAGCCACACAACGATCTACAGACGCGAATCAACAAAACCCAACTCGCACTCCCAAATTATATAGAGAATTACATTTCCATCCAACATAACCAAATCATCAAGAAACAGAACACCAGAAGAACATACCGATCGAAGCAAAACCCACCACACGGTTGGGAAGGAAAACGTCACCGATCTATCGCTGCGAGGATTAGTGACGTGTAAATGAGATCATGGCCGGGAGAGAGAGCCTAATAGACAGAGAGATGGGTTATTTTGTTGTTTTCTTTCTTCTTTAAAGAAAGTAGAGAAATAGAGTCTCCGTCAGCTGTAAGTAGTTCTTTATCTTTATTTGACTGTTCAAAGTTCACAAACCGCACCACCCACTCCGCCCCCACTTGTTACTTTCTGAATTTTTTCAATGTGCTCTCTCCTTTCCCCATAAAGCACACTTGAATAAAAATTTAGAATGCATTTAGGCAAAATTAATTTAAGTATTAATGGTATTTTAAATTATTTAT
>NMUG010004028.1:0-14216 GCA_002855965.1 Monotropa hypopitys | reverse complement strand
CCAAAATAATAATAAGCAACCCAATAAAATTGGATTACAGATTATATCATGATCCAAAAACAATGGCTACTTAATTCGTCGGTGATTCGAATCGAGGAATTTAATGATTTTTGCTTTTGTTATTATTTTTTAATTTAATATTTGAAATTCTAAAAGAATAATAAGTAACTCAATAAATTGAATTACAAAATATTCCTTTGATCTAAACCAGAAAGTTACTTAACTTCGTCGGTGGTACGAATCACGGAATTTATAATTTTCGGTTTTAATATTATTTAATTTGATGTTTGAAATTCCAAAAGGATAATAAGTAATTCAATAAAATGAATTACAAATTATTCCTTTGATCATAACCAGTTAGTTATATAATTTCACTGGGAAATAATGATTTTCACTTTTGATATGTTTTGATTTTGAATTCCCGAAAGGATAATAAGTAACCCAAATAAATTAAATTACATATTATTTCGTTGATATAAACGAGCCAGTTACTTTGTTCGCCAGTGGTACGAATTGAGGAATTAATTAAATTGTGATTGAAAAATAAAAATAAAAATAAAAAAAGCAAGTTGCAACAATAATGGGGTCGTGTTAGCATGGCCAAGTTGAACGATACTGTGACAAAATAAATGCTGAAAATAAAGATAGATTACCAGGTTTGATTCGATTTACGAATTAATATTCTGAATTTCGATTAATAGCCAAAGGCTTGTAGATATAGCCTTACTTTAGCCGAAAAGAGCCAAATAATAAGAAGCAAGGAAGGGCAATTGTATTGGTACCAGGACACGCGCAGAATGCAGATTTAGAGGTCGCAAGTAATATTTATTATTTAACAAAGATATGAAAATTTGAGATATAAGATACGAGAATCTTAATAAGATTATTCTTTTAACAAAATGGGGAAGTTATAAATAAGTTATATAATATTAGATGAAAAACTTTTTTAGGGCCAAATAAATCATTTGAAGTAGATTTAAAGGACAAGTTGGGGAGGGAGATTGTTAGTTGAAGTTACCAATAGGAAATTCTTTGCAACAAATTAATTACTCTGATAAAAATATGAGAGATAACCAACAAGACATTAAGATAACATAGGAAGAAGAACCCCAAGTATAAACTCTTAACCTAGGGTTATTCTTCGCACCAACCAGTTTATGTTTGGAGGACTAAGCTTTTGTAAATTGGGAGAATTTTACAACATAACAATAACATAACATAACTCATGTAGTTTCCAATCGTTGAGGGTGTGGGTGGGGGAATAATTGGAGACAAACCTAACCTTTGATAATATGCACAAAGTGGCTGCTCTCATAAAACCATTGAAACAGTGGCCCCATATACCATCAAAAACCAAGGTGTTAAAGAAATGTTTTGTTGCAGAATCATACCCCAAAATTAAAACCAAAAGACATCGGAAAGGGTAGACCCAAAAGTCCAAATTATTTTGTGTGCACATTATCATGCTTCCTTCATTCAACATCCAGAGCATCAGTATTGCACAACAAATTTAAAGTTTAGTAAAATCCAAAAATTAAAATCCAAAAATTTAAAATTTAGTAATTAAATCTAAAGATGTTTAATTAAGAAAATAAGGGGAAGAAATTAATTAATAGGCTTAAAGAATGAAATTAGGCCTTAAATTTTATATTGAATTCGAAAAGACAAATAGAAATTTTTAGTGAAGTTTAGAAATTTTTAGAAACAAGAAAGAAATTTTAGAAATAAAAGATGAATAGGAGGAAATTTCGTATAATATGAAAAATACAAAAATAGACCTAAGGATCCCCGTAACTATGGTGCATCTTTTTGCACCATAGCGTAGCCCAAAGGAAATTCCAATTTTCTTAATTCTCCAAATTATATCGTAATGAAATTAAAAACAAAATAAAATAGAAAATCAAAAGGGAAAAAAAGAAAAAGGAAGGAGAGGGAGAGAGAGGAGAAGAGGGGAAGAGATTAGATCCAAGAATCGAATGAGCTGCAGATCATGCCATTGCCGAAACTAAGGTAAGAACTCTGTAATGATCTCATTAGTATATTAAAATCGTTCTAAAATGTAGAAATCAATATTAAGAAAAATTTAGGAAATTCGGATCTAAGCGAATTAAACACGTTTTAGGTTGTTTTAATTCATTTATAGGTAGTTTTTAACTCGTATACAAATATAGAAACCATAAATCCATAAGAAAAACATGTTTAGAGGTCCAAATCAAGAATTTCTGAACTAAAAACTCAACCTCGGTGTGTTGTTCTTCAACATTTATGTAACGACCCGCCCCTGCCCTGCACAATATTGTCCTCTTTGGTTGCCAAGTCCTAGTGGACTTCCCAGGGGGTCACCCATCTTTGGACTGCTCCAGGATGAGCACGTTTAACTAGGATATTCTAATGGATTTTAACGCCCGCATGGCTTTAAAAAGCATTATACAAGGTAGGTTCATGATCTATTATTTATAGCACACACAAATTACATCTACCAAGCGATATGGGAGCGTGTGTCGAGCAGTGGTTAGGCGGTTGCTGCGGTGCAACTTAGGGTTTCATGTGTTAAAGTTTTTTTGGCGGGATGTGTTATTTCCTAATTGTCTAAATCCTGTCAATCTACTTTATAGCCTATATTATAATCGGAGAGAGATCTTTTTGTGAGTCCCAAAATTGGAAGGTTTTGTATATAGAATATATATATTATATTAAGAGAGTCATCCTATATAAAGAGCCAGTATGGGTTTTTAGAAAGGCAATTGAGTAAGGTTTCTTTGTTTATCCCACTGCCTACATTAGTTATAGGCGTGAGTCAGATGTAGAGTTATAGATAGGGCATGGGTTGGTGTGCAAGTGAAGTGACTGAGTGTGATGAGTGAGACTTTCACAAAATTTATTTGGGAATTAATAGTGAGAGGCAAAAATCATTTTTGACAAATGGTTTTGAGAGAAAATATTTTTTGAGGGTTTTGATTCTTTTGAAGTTTAATGGGTTATTAATGAGCATTCTTTGACAATTTCAAAGGGAATTCTTCATGCAAGAACATCAATTAGTTTGTGCAAATCAATAGGTTCGACTGGAGGGTGTGTGGAGTCGCAGCAGAGTCAATCAAGTATCAGAGCAGTGGACATGGATTCGACAAGGTGGACTTAGAGGCATCAAGCTAGAGTCTTAGTGTAATACCCGTCGCAATTATTTAAAAATATAAATAATTTAATTAATGACGAAGTGTTATTAATAAGAAGAAAAATAAAAGAGTGTTGGAGAATAAGGAGAGTGTAAGGATTTAATAGAGAATTATACATTTTATTTATTTTATTAAAATACCCTAAGTATATGTATAAGTAAAGAAAGAGTAGACAAGGGTATTTTGGAGGTTTGAATAAGGGCATGGAGGTCTTTTGCTATTAAAATCTGGTCTTAGGGGTTCTTGGAGGCCATTCCCTCATTACACAAGTGTAATGAAAGGAAGAGTTAGAGAGAAAAGAAGGGGAGGCCAAAGGAGGAAGAAGAAAATTAAAGATTTGAAGCTCTTGAAGGAGGAATCCAAGGAAAGAGTCTTCTCCAACCTTATTCCTAAGGTTAGTGTGAATCCATTGATGTATTTTGTAAGCTTATACCACTTTACATTTGGTCTAGATCGAAGTTTAAACATCAAACTCGTTTTTGGGAAGAACCCTAGTTTTTGGGGTTGAATCTTTGAGATTTGAGAGTGTTTCAAACCACCAGTTGATTATGTATAGCCTACTCATGTTAGAATCACTTTGGTACATTTGATTTTTGAGTTTTGGAGGTAATAGATCGAGTTTTGGAGGTTGAAGACGAAGTGGTTCGTCAAAACATTTTCTATAAATTCGTTTCTGAAGAACGTAGACCGGTCGCGGCATTTTGGCCGACCGGTCGTGGCATTTCAGCGAGGCGTAGACCGGTCGCGGAAATTGGTCGACCGGTCGTGGCATTTCAGTGGGGTCTCGACCGGTTGCGAATTTGGATCGACCGGTCGGGGCTATTTAATTTCTGAAAATTTTTAGGAAAATTTTTAAAATGTTTTGAAAGGGCATGGGGGTCAAATTAAAAGACTCTTAAAGGTAGATTAAAGAGAAATTATCTATCCAGCTGGTATAATCTAATGATTTTGTTATCTTCTTGTCAAATTCTATATTAATGTGGACTGAAATTGTAATTGTTTTGACAGGAACGCTAGAGGAAGGCATTGAGGCCTCACTCAAAGGCAAAGAGAAGGTTTGATCATCGGTAGACATCTTCAATTGTACATTCACAATGTCATTTTAGTTAACTCTTCATTATGACATTAGAAGTTCAATGCATAGTTTGATGTGTAAAAACACAATTGCATGAGATGAATGATATGCATGAACATGAATGCATGAAAGTGATAGTAGGATATAATGATATGCATAGAAATACATGCATGAGTTGTGATGAGAAGCATAATACGTACGTATGAATGTATTATGCATGCCCCTGTGGGACGGGTGGTGATTGTTGGCAACCATTGTAAGTCCAATAGTACGTGGGACGTACCCAAAGTGTTGTTGCACGGGGCGCTTGAACTACTACCCATAGTAGTAGCGGTTTTAGAGCATGGGATGCTCAATTTACCTGAAAGATGGCTTGACTGGTAGATGTAGAACATAATGTATAAGATGCCTTATTGAAAACAAAAGTCATAACTGTCTATATTTATGATTTCTATCACAGTAAATGCTTGTGTTTTGGAAGTTAAAGATGCATATTCACACTCTGTTTCCTTGTTTTTAGACTTGGAAATAGGTCGCAAGTTAGTGGTCCACTGCAAGACTGAAGTCATTCGAGGCTTGGAATTTTTATCATAGAGCTAAGGTGACTCGTGGGAAGATTTGTGGCTTGAGACTCTACCTAGCATAGTTGGTAGAATTTTAATATCTTTATTTCAAAAGTTTGTAATGGGACTAGTTTTGATGGTATCCTCTAGTATTTTTCCTTGAGGTTCTGGGTATGTTAGTACCTTGAGTTATGCTTAAGGATTTACCTATTTTTGTGGTTTGATGTTGACGATGTTACTGAAGTTTTATTTGATTAAGAGGTTTATGGAAAAATTTTAAATTTTTGTGCATTTTTAAATTTGGGATGTTACACTTAGCATCGTGAGTAACCTTGTAACTATTGTCTATGTAAGTCATAGATTATAGTGTTTGATTCCTTCCTGTGGTTTTTACCCATTCAGGGGTTTTCCACGTATATCCTATGTTATGCTACTCACTGATTCTTGTTTGCATTTATTTCCCATGCATGCGTAGTTGGATTAATTTAATCGAATCGATAAATTAGTTAAGAATCAAAGAAAGGATTTTTAATGTGAAGATTATTGCAACGTCGCAATCAATCAATCCCGGAAATGCAGATTTTTAAATTGCCTCTTCATTTCATTCCACCAATTCTTAGATTGTCCCTTAAAGCTAAATGTCTCCAATTTCACTTTCTGTTCCGTAGTCACCCCCATTTCATCCAAAATCTGCTCTACACTTTTTAGCCAATCCCCTGCCGATGCTGGATCCATTGTATCCTCAAATTCTATTGCAAATAATTTATTGAATCTCTCTAGTATTTTGGTACTTGATCTTGCTATTTCTAACTATGTGGTCTGCCATTGAATGATTTTTTCTTAACTTTCTGCAAACTATGTCATTGCTACATACATTCTTTCTGTCCTTTCTATATTGGTAGCACTAGATGATCTTGGTTGATTTGTTTCCTTCTCGTTTCCACGAGTATCTAGTATATCCATTGTCCACACCTGTTTAATATCTTACAACACCAATATCAAACAAAAATTATAATAAATGATTAGTGACTCCATCGACATCTAACCTATACAATACCATATGGTCCACCACTACACTACCACCCAACAAACGACACACAACACAGAACTAGAAAGTACTAGCTCTGATACCAAGTTATCATGCCCCTACCTCAATATCAAAAATTAACATAAATAAAGAAACTAGAACCGAAGATTTTATTAATATTTCCTTTTCTATAAACTACACAACATGTACATAAACGTAAAGAAATTAAAATGATCTCGTAGACCAACTTTCTAGTTGTGATGTGAATCCATTGTTACAAAACAGTTAAACTACACAAAGTTAATGACATCACATTCTTCTTTTCAAACTCTACCACTTTTCCTTGCAGTGGACCGACTCTACTTGCTTCCAAAATCTCGAATTCCAAAGAAAACTAGGAGTGGGTAAGATATTATCCATGAATTATAATAAAGAAATCAACAATAATGATAACATCAGAATATAATAATCAAATGAAAATTTGAACATAAACATTCTATTAAGTGTCATCCATTAGCTACCGTGTTAGTTCACCTGTTAATGACAACAAATGCACCTCTCTACTCGGCAACAAATGTGACACACTCAGTTAACGACAACAAATGCACGCACTCTACACCTACAACAAATGCTACTCACATACCCATTAGTTTATTAACGACCATCTAACAATTTCCCACTAACAATTATAATGCATAAAATATCTAACCTACTCACCAAAATGCTTGTAGAAAGAATTTATTAATCTCTTGGTGCTTTATCTTTTCCCGAGCCTTCACATGTCAACACTTTAAATATTTAGCTTACAATGATTTTTATTGTATAACATAAATTAAATAAGCAATGTAAAACCTAAACTATTCTTATTTTTAATTTTTATTTCCTTTTTATTCTGACTTTTCCTCCCAGATCCCCATCATATCGAAATATGCACTGTGCATTTCGATATATAGTTATAACTATATTCCGGAATACCGATTATTTACACATTTGGATATGTCTACTAATGACACATTCCAGTATACAATATGAGTTGCATTTCGATATACTATCTTCCTGACGTTAACACATTTCAGTATGCCTAATGCTAATACACATTAAGATATTCATTACACCTCCCTAATTTCACTTCACATATTAATATGTGAAGGAAGATTAGTAACCGATAAAAACATTTTATATTTCCTTATTCTTTAACAATTTTCTCATAAACAGTTCTTCTAACTTTAGTTCTCCACATTTTGCATCCTATTTCTACTAAATTATCCCAATAATTTCATTTACATGAATGAATAATTTCCAATTTCATTCAAAATCATTAAAACGCATTATTTCCTTAATTTCTAACAACTTCTAATCTTAAACACAAAACCATGATTCCTACTTAAATTTCCCAACATAAAAATAGAATTTGTGATTAACTTACCAATTCAAGGATGAGATTAAGCTCCCTCCTTTTGATTCCACATGCAAATAACATTTATCCCTTATTTTCTTTAAAATCCCACTTTCACTCTCTAAACTCCTTCTTCGGGAATTTCACTCTTCACATACGTTTCTCAAGTATTTAGAGCAAGAGTTGTGTTCCAAAATTTGTTTGAGATCATGCATGCATTTGGACATGGGTCACCTAATTTTGGAATTCCACTAACTGGTTCTTAAGATACCCAAAACAAAAACACATTTTGGAATACTCTATAGACATTTCCGTATATCCCACCGTTAATTACATTTCAGATAGCCCACTCCATTCAATATGCAACCCTTAACAATTTTCCTCAGAACCTCTACATTTCGAAATATTGCTAATTGAATTTTGGTATGTTGAGGTCACTAATTGAATTTTGGTATGTTGAGGTCACTAATTGAATTTTGGTATGTTGAGGTCACTGGGCCAAATTTTCAGAGTCCCCTATTAACATATTTCGGTATACTAACTTTTCCACTCTGGAAATTTATTTTCCCTTTTCTCGCAATTCCCGGATATTTCATGAGGTTTTCCATGATTCCCTCTTAATTATTTCGAATTCGTTGATATTCGGGCCTCCTTGAGGCTTGTGTTTGGGTCGTGTGAGGTTTGGGATGTTCTAAGATATGTTTGGAGGTTTTTGTTGATGTTCGGGTGCTTTCCATATTCATTGGGCAATAACATATTTTGATATGTGTATTTCCCCTCTCCCCTTCATTTTGAAATGAAGCTACCCCATTCCCATTCCTTTTCCCCATATCGATATGCAATGAAGTCCCTCCATCCCTGTGCCCACATTTCGATATGTGGGCAGGCTTTTGGTGTGTTCTTTTGCATTTTGATATGTGCCTATAGCACATATCAAAATACAACTCGTTTGGGTGCCTTCTCTCTCTCATTTCAATATGTAGCAGGTCGCATTCCCATTCCCTATGCACATTTTAATATGTGCTCATGGCACATATCAAAATGCAAAACTTCAATTCAACCTTACCTCTATGTTCTCGCATACACATTTCGATATGTGTATAGGGCACATATCGAAATGTGACCCTCCTGTTGGAACCGATGTTGTACATTTAGATATGTGCAAGAGGGGCACATATCGAAATGTGACCCTCTATCCATTCCTCAATCCATTTGAATGGCTTCACTTTTCGATATGTGTGGGAGACACATATCGAAATGTGTCTTAGTAAGGGCAAATCTGGGAATTCATTTAGGGCATGTTTCTAACCCTATTTATCTCAACCCTAATACACACACATACACACAACACCTCAATAGTCAACACTTTCCCCCTTTCCTCTCTCACAACTGTTCTCTTTCTCTCTCTCTTTATATATATATATATATATATCCCTTCTCTCCAACATTTTGGCAAAATCCATCAAGGTTCTGGGATTTTGCCCTTTACAAATGTCATAAAGGATGACGAGAGATACACATTGATGGGTTCCGATGATGCCACTGTCAAGACGTCCTCATCTAGGGTTTGGTGGATTCTTTGTTCTATGTAGAGTTTTCTATGCCCTTGTATCTCTTTGATTGGCTTGCTTTCTTCTACCTCAAATTATTTTCAAAGTATGAGGACGTTTTCATGATTTAAGTTTGTAGGTCGTGTTGACCCTTCGATTGTTTGAGAACTCGTGTCCATTTGTGCATCATTAATTTGTATGATTCCCACATTAATTTGTGAAACCCCCAAAATGTACAAATCCCTAATTCGGGTCTCCTTTAAATACAACCAATCGGTTAGTGTAAAATGAATATTCGTTTTTAAAAAATGGTCTAATGGTCTTATTGATACGTGAAAGTCATTAATTGGGAAGCAATTTTAGAAAATCATGTTTTTGGTCAAGTTGAAAGATTAGGAGGAATGGATGCCCTAATCGTATGAAGTTAATGAAAGAATGAATCGAATGTTTTTAATTGGACATAACATGATAGATGAATTGAGTTGGCTAAATATATCGGGGATTTTTTCCTTGGATGTCACTACGCTCACGACATTGTGCAATGGAGCTTGCATTGGGCCCTCCCGACGGGGTGGGGAATACTAGGAATTTGCACGGGTAGTCTAGTCGATGGACATCTACCGCTGAATTAGCCGAAACCTAATTATTTTTAAAAGTAAAAGATAAATGTTTACATGTGACCCTCTTGTTTCGTCAAGATGGGAAGATGCAAAAAATTATTAGTTGGCTCCCTTGTTTCATCAAGGTTGAGATGTTGGAACCAAAACAAATCAAATCTCCTTGATTTCATCAAGTCGAGCTAGTTTTTGGAAATTCTAATGAAATAGTAAACATGGGAAATTTTGGAATAAAAGAATTTAAATTGGAAGTCAAATTGTTTCTATAAAATGAAAATGGTCCTCATTGCACGCATACTTTTATTTATCTCGCACTCGCATCTCTTATCCCAATTTTAGAGATAATTGGTTATAGATTATCTTTACTAAACTTTTGTCTAACCCTCTATTTTCAGGTGATAAGCCCTTTTCTCGGGCTGGAGCTGGATGTTCCAGGCCTTGGCATGCATTGGAGCTCGATGGTAGTTGATAGGTTGTTTTATACTACTTTGTAATACATTCTCCCTTTTACTCTCAGATGTTATTTGTAAAAGATTTGTATATAAATTTCTTTTTTAAACACTATATTTAACTAGAAAATTTTATTTCTAAAAAATTTCTGACTTTTTAATTATATTTATTATTTTTTGCCAATATTTAATTAATTTAATTGACACAGGTGTTACATATAGCTTCTGAACCGATTACAAGAACAAATAGGAACCAACAAATTTAATGGAAAAATTTTCTTTCACAAACAGAACTCAATTGCATTTGTTAATAGTATTTCAAAGCATTAACATGAACTCAAGGGTTTCTAAAACAGGTATTCATCAAGAATTAATAGTTTTCCTATGATTCAAGATGAACTTAACATAAAATAGGTTCTACCTAAACCCAAAAAACTGAAAACGTCGTATTTGAAAAGTAAAGGTTAAAATTCACCTTAAGTTCTGGAAACTCTTCTCGAAATCCTCATTTTCCCTTCAATCTTACCTCATTTGGCTCTCAGTCGAACTATCTATATCTCTCTCTCTCTCTCTGTGTGTCTATCTATCTATATATATATATCCAACATGTTTTCTCTTGTATTGAAAATCCAACTCGTGTGATGGATACTTATCCAAAAAGTTTGAGTTTTAATCCTCTATATGCACTTCTTACTTGTAAAAGTTTGCTCCAATCGACTTTCTTATTACTGGTAACCCATCTCTTTGGTTACTGGTAACCCAAACTCTTTTGCCTTAAGTCAGATTATCATAGTCATAGGTTACAGCTAATGCACCATCCTGTTACCAGTAACCACCAGTTCCAACAATTACCCAGCAAAGTCATGGACATTAGTTACCCGTAACCATCTAACCTATTACCGGTAACCCACTTACACTTATAAGTTTTTTTTAAATTTCAACAAAATCATGCAATATTCACATTTTCTCATATTACCAACAATACAATCATTGAAATACAAAAAACAATACGATCAGTTATTTAAAATTGTACAATTATGCTTTTAATTACCATTTAGCATAATTAACTTGAAATAAAAATAAGAGATGTCACACTTTGCCAATTCTCTCTGTCTCATACCAATACTATTATAAGATGATATGAATCCAAGAATATATGTTACAAAGACGACAATGAATATATTACCAATTATTTTTTCAAGTCGCTAAACGTAGTCAATCAGACAACATGGAGAAAAAGTCAAAGACATTTGAGTTGTGGACAAATTACTTCGATCACTGAATGTGAAGTTTGAGAACATTGTAATTTCAATCTTACCTTATTTGGCTCTCAATTGATCTCTCTCTCTCTCTCTCTCTCTCTTTCTATCCTAGATGTTTTCTCTTAGTTGTAATGAAAATCAAACTCTTGCGATGGATATTTATCCAGAAAAGTTTGAGTTTTAATCCTCTGTACGTGATTCTTTCTTGTAAAAATTTTCTCCAAACGATTTTATTATTACTGGTAACCCATCTCTTTGGTTACTAGTAACCCATACTCTTTCGTCTTAAGTCAGATTATAAGAGTCACAGGTGTTGATTCGACTCAAAATCTGTCAAACGCACTAGGATCGAGTGACTAGAGTTGCTCGAGCAGTTTGCTAAGTGCTCGAGCAAGGTCCCATTCTGATTGAGTGGCACTCTTGACCATCAGACAATAATCTGCACTAGAGTCGAGCGACTTCATGTCACTCAGGCAAGAGGAGTTTTGCCCGAGCAAAATCTGGGTTGCTCGAGAGAATCTATGATGGTTTTGCAGTTTCTTAAGTCATTTTAGAAACCTTGAGTATTTATCCTATATATGTTTGGATGCATTCTGGGCGAATAAAGAGGATTTTTTCTATTTTTGGTTGATATCTTTGACATACCAAAAGTAAATGTGTGAGAGAGTATTGTGAGGATCTCTTATATCACATCTATAAGCCTTCTAAGTCATATGTTTCTCATATAATAATAAAATCATTTTCCATTTGGCTGCCCATGCACGTAGTTATACACACTATATATTGAATCATATTAGATATTTGTGTTCTTTATGTTCTTTCTTTTTCTATTTTCTATTAATTGTTTGAGTTAATATTGCACAATCAATTGCATATGTGTTTGTTTCGACGCTTCTGCACAACAAGTTGGTATCAGAGCTCTGGGTTGAAGTCTAGATTTTGATTCTAGTGATTGTTTTTTTGCTTTGATTATTGAAGAATGATGTTGGGTCAAGATTCATGGAACTAAGACAAATCGGCAATGTCGAACCATCTGGAGAAACCATTCTCCTCCTCCAAATCCGCTTCAATTTATAGGCCTGGGACATCTAGGCATGTGCTCTCTTCTACAAAGTTTGACATGGAAACATTTGACAGCACCAATAACTTCGGTATGTGGTAATGCGAGGTTTTGGATGTTCTGATCCAAACAAGTTTGATTTTACTTTGGAAGACAAGCCTAAGGAAATCAATGATAAGGATTGGGACCACATCAATTGATATGCATGTGGTTTCATAAGATTATGTCTCACAAAGAACCAAAAGTATTTTGTTATGCAAGAAACTAAGGCGAAGGATCCGTGAAAAAATCTCGAGGAAAAGTTCATGACCAATAGCGATTCAGTTATAGACCAGATACAACCATAATGGAGCATATTACTAATTATAACAAAATACTTACTGATTTACAAAATCTGGATGTTGAAATTCTCGATGAGGATAATGCGATTTTATTGTTGAATTCCCTTCCGAATCAATATGATCATCTGTCTACTACTTTGATGTATGGGAAGAATACAGTCAGATATGATGATGTCTCTAATGCACTCATGAATATTGAGTATTGCAAAAAAGGTAAACAGGTCAATAGAGACTCATCGAGAGAAGCATTGTCTATCAGAGGTAGATCTAAAAACATATAAGGTGGTAAATATAGGGACCACTCCAAATCCAAAGGAATGGGGGCTACACTTTGAGAAATATTCCAAAAAACGATTGTGCCTATTGTCATCAGAAATGGCATTGGAAGAAAGATTGTCCCCCCAAAAGGATGAGTTTGAATCCAAAGCCAATATAGTATGTTCAGGTGATTCTGCTTCTGATTTAGCTTTATTGGGTTCATCATTGGTTTGTCAGTCTGATCAGTGGATTCTCGATTCGGGATGCACCTACTATGCGTGTCCTAACAAGGAGTCGTTTTACAACATTGATATGGTTGATGGTGGAGTAATGTTTATGGGCAACGATCATGTTTGTAGAAATATCGGAGTAGGAAAGATTAGGTTGAGGCTACATGATGGGACAATCTATCTTTTATCTAATGTTCAGTATGTTCCGAACCTAAAGAAGAATCTTATATCGCTGGGTTATTTAGACTCCAAGGGTTACGAGATTACTATTGATAGTGGAGTTCTAAAGGTCATTTCGGATGCCATGGTTGTCATGAAGGACATTCGCCGTAGTAACTTGTATTTTCTTCATGAGAGTATAGTTGTAGGTGGAGCAGCCACCATTTGTAGTAATATTTGGGAGGAGATATCAGATACCATCAGGCATTGGCACTGGCGGCAAGGTCATACTGGCACCAAGGCTATATAGGGACTTGTGAAGCAAAATTTATTGAAGGGTGCCAAGACCTGCAAGATGGATTTTTCTGAGCACTATATCTTAAAGAAGCCAACTAGAGTCAAGTTCGACACTACTATTCATCGTACCAAGGTTACTCTTGACTATATACATTCAAATGTACGGGGTCATGTTAAGGTTGCTTCTTTGGGAGGTAAATATTACTTTGTTTCTTTTGTTGATGATTTCTTGTGCCGTGTTTGGATTTATATCATGAAACATGTGGTGACCAGACCCACGCCCTGGGGAGAAAAGTGTCGTAAAAACTTATCACTTACGAGTCAGCCATACGGAACGTCCAAGCCGGTGGGTCCCGCAGTGTGTCCGACCATAAGCGTCCGGACAGCACCCTTCGGCAATCCTTTTTGCCACTCGCGACTCACTACCATACGGACCGAAGGGTTCACGTTAAGAAACTTGTCACAGAATCAAATGCAAGGACGCCGCCCATAAGGTGTCCGGGCCAAAGGGACATTAGCCTGGCCGACCACTAATGTCCGGACAAGCGTCCTTCGATGACACCTTACCGCTGCTCACGGCTTACTGCCAAACGAACCAGACCACCCGGAGGACTACCCTCCTATCACTATCATAGAAATCCGTCCGAGGTGCCCCATCCGTACGGTTTAACCCGATCCATCAACCGTCCAGGCCTACTTTTGGACCCGCGACGTACGGCCCACAAGATATTCGTGAGCCCCAAGCCAACATCTCCGTAT
>NMUG010004027.1:0-14219 GCA_002855965.1 Monotropa hypopitys | reverse complement strand
CCTTGAGTGGTCAAAGAGATTACACTGGAATCATAGATCATTGATTTCTCTACATTGAAATCATATTTTGAGAATTTCAAATTTTAGGAGTTAGAGCTATGCGGTTTTAAAAGCTATAAACAAGGATGTCTCATGGCACAATACATTCGATCTCCAATGTATTATCATGTATTCATTCCTTTCTTCTTTCTCATCTAATATATCTCTTTGGTCCTTAAGTCTCCTAAATGTCGTCCAATATAAGTGTGATGAAAATTAAAATTAATCCCCTCAACCAATACAAATTAACCAAACTATTCAAAAGCTAGTTCCCTTCTTGCTTGGTGAATAACCTGGTTCACAAAACGTCATTGTCAATGTAACTAGCACAATTTAAGAGGGGAATTACAAAAGTACTAACAATTTGTTGCAATGATGTAGACAAGACTGCTATGCAGGCACAAAAAAAACCTTTGGCATTAACTTTGACGTCAGTTATGGTGCAAACACCCACACCTATGAATCTGGAGAGACAAATGCCCCAAATCAAGAATCTGCATCAAAAAAATAAATTAAAAACCCACCGGTTTATCGTCTGGAGGCAGCAGAGGAGGGGTTCACGGAGGGAGGAAGCAACAGAGAGGGGGAAACAGTAGCGAGGGGGAGGGGAGGGGTTCACCGGGAGGGGAGGGGGAAGCAAAATGCGGCGTGGGGGAGGGAGGGGGAAGCAAGCTCCGGCGTGGGAGAGGGGAGGCAGAGCCTCAGAGGTCGTCGAGGGTTGAGGGAGGGGAGAGGGAAGGAGCCTCAGAGGTCGTCGAGGGGGGAAAGAGGGGAAGAGGGGAAGGGCAGCGAGAGAGGAAGGGAGAGGAACCAGCATCTGTGACAAGAGTTGATCATTATATTGTTGGACGACTGGACAGGTCAAATTTAAAGACTTTTGCCCGACGAGAAAAGGGTAAGTCTACGTGTGCTGTACCACTTGGTCATTCAATCTCACTTGCTCCAGTTTCTGACTCTCCAATTGACTTATCTGGTAATGATCATTTCTCTCCTGTTTCTTATGATATTTATCCTCCTACTATTTCTGATAATCTTGATGCACCGATTGTTCTTAGAAAAGGAGTCAGAACATGTACCCAACATCCCATCTTTCAGTTTGTCCCATATTCCTATTTATCTTTTTCATTTCGTGTGTTTGTCTTTTCTCTCTCTTATATATTGCACAGGATTGGAAGGATGCTATCACAATACCTAAGTGAAAAGAAGCTATGGTGGAGAAGATGACAGCTATAAAGAAAAGTGGCACCTGGGAATTAGTGCCTTTTCCCGAATGAAAGAAATCAGTGGACTATAAATGAGTATTCACTGTAAAGCACAAGGAAGATGGGACAATTGAAAGGTATAAAGCTAGGCTTGTTGCTAAGGGCTTTACTCAGACATGTGGCATTGATTATGAGTAGACATTTGCTTCGGTGGCAAAAATGAATTCCATCCAGACTTTGTTATCTTGTAATGCTAATCTGAATTGGTCTCTTCAGCAGTTTGATGTAAAAAATGCATTTCTTCATAGTGATCTAGAAGAAGAAGAAGAAGAAGAAGAAGTGTACATAGATATACCCATAGTTATCATAATCATACGATTCACGATTTGAATCGTACGATTCGAATCGATTCAGTGGTCGAGTGATACGAACAGGAGGTGTGAATCGCAACTTTGCATGAATCGATAAGTGAATCGGAGGAATCGCATCTGAATCGCCCAAATCGTCCGATTCATTTGCAATTCGGAACTGGATAGGATCTGAACTGGGTCATCAAATACGGGTAGTGTTTTGGGTAAAAAATTGTTTGCCTTTTATTCTCTAAGTTCCTAAACCCTATCCCATACCCTCTATATCGTGACCCCTCTCTCTCTCCTGCAATCCTGTACCCTCTATAGCGCGACCCCCCCTCTCACTCCCGCATCACCTCTCACCTCTGTATCGCCTCTCTCTCTCTCTCTCTCATACCCTCTCGCATCCCCTCTGAATTGAGAAAGAAACAATTAATGACTTTTATGGTTTATTTAGTTAGTTTAATTGTGTTTGAACTTTGAATTATCCTTTTTGTAAGCGGCGTGCAAGTACGTATTGGACTATCAATATTAAGCTAAGTATGTTATTGTAGGCCTTATGAATCATGATTATTGATCATATGATCATCAATTTATCTTTTTATACATAAGTTTGCTTAAAATATGCATTTTTAATATATTTTAGAAATTGTGACTGAATTGGAGCGATTCGCGATTCACGGACCATTTCAATTTACGATTCGATTCACGATTTGACAACTATGGATATACCTCTTGGCTTTTCTTCTCGTGCTACAGAAAAAGGTGTGTATGCTGAGAAAGGCACTCTATGGCTTGAAGCAATCTCCTAGAGCATAGTTTGATCGATTCCTCAAAGCCATGTTGAGATTTGTTTACAAGAAAAGTCATATTGATCACACCATGTTTGTCAAGAGATGTAATGGTAAGATAGCTATTCTTATTTTCTATGTAGATGATATAATTATGACAGGTGATGATGTGGATGAGATTAATAATCTCAAAGGTCTCCTTGCTCTGGAATTTGAGATTAAGGATTTGGGATCAATGCGATACTTTCTTGTAAGGTGGCTAGATCTGAGAAAGGGATCTTTATTTCCCAAAGAAAGTATATTCTCAATCCCTTGGAGAAAACAGGTATGTTGGGATGTAAGCTAGTAAACTCGCCCATTAAAACCAATCATCATTTTGGTAGTGAGGGGGGCCTACAGACAAGGGGAGATATCAGAGATTAGTTGGTCTATTGATATACTTGTCTCACACTAGACCAGATATTTCTTATGTTGTGGGTGTTGTCAGTCAGTTTATGCATGATCCTCACACTACGCATCTTGATGCAGTTTACCGTATCTTGAGGTTTCTTAAATCTGCCTCGGGAAAAGGTGTCTTGTTTTCAAATCATGGTCACTTGAATTTGGAAGCTTTTACTGATACAGATTGGGCAGGATCAATTGATGACAGGCGGTCCACATCTGAATAATGCACATTCCTTAGAGGGAATTTGATCATGTGGAGAAGTAAGAAGCAATCCGTGGTAGCTCGATCCAGTGCAGAAGCAAAATACCGAGCTATGGCGAATGGTGTTTGTGAGCTGCTATGGGTCCAAACCTTTTTACGAGATTTGGAAATTCCCGGTGTAGGTCTCATGAAGCTTTACTGTGATAATAAGGCGGCCATCAACATTGCTCATAACATGTTCAACATGCACATAGAGATTGACAAACACTTCATCAAGGAAAAGTTGAGCAGTGGTTTGATATGCATGTCATTTGTAAGGTCGGAAGATCAATTAGCCGATGTTTTCACGAAATGGCTTAGCAGTAGAGTTTTTTACCCCATTGTATTCAAGTTTGGCATAATCGATATCTTTGCACCAACTTGAGGGGGAGTGTTAAGTTGATAATGTAAATGTGTAGATTAGATTGTGTTGTGTATATTTCAATTAAGTTGTATTTTAGGATCATAGTGTAATTTCCCTTCTTATTCTGGTATATGTTGTACGTATCAAGTTTTGATGAAAGAATAAAAGGTGACGGCTCAGTGAATACTATGAAACATTATAAAGAATAGTAAGAAAATAGTTAGTTATCCTTTTAAAACCATTTTCTATTTTTCAAAATTATTGTTGAATCATTTCAAAACTCTTTTTCTTTTTAAAACCCGTCTTTTCTATTTTTTATCCAAAACCATCATCTTTTCCTTTTTAACATAAAATCCATTCTCTTTTCCATAATAAAATTCATGCAAATGTCCCTCATAAATCCATCTCATCAATGTCTCAAAATTTGTAATAGGGTCGAATAAAAGATCCATCCACATATCCATCAAAATCTCGTCTCATACCATCACTACTACTATAGCCAAAAGTCGTTATCTCTGGCCAGAGTTATAACAGTACTGTTACCCTGTGAACAAACCAGATAAGTACACCAATAATAAACGAGGGACCGCTAATCACCCTCCCAGCGGTAGGGTAATATATATGACACCGAACATTATTAGCCCAGGGCCAAGACTTAAAGGCCATAATAGCATAAAAATCCTCATTTTCCTTTTTATCTTTTTTCAAAAATCCTCCTCTCATTTTTATCAAAACTCATCTCATATCATTTTTCAATATCCATATTTCTCTCATTTTCAAATCATACTTAATCCCTAACAATTTCCTTCTTTTTGAAAAAAAAATTTCCATCAAAATATTTTTCGTAAAGAATTTCACAACAAAATACGAGTAAATAAAACTACTCTAGTTTATAAAGTTCCAAATACTCACTTGAGTCAAAATATGGGCTGACTAAGCTACTAATCTCATCGAGGTGCTGACGTTGGCGTCGAGCTCTCCGATCCTATAATAAACCAAATATACACAACATAAAAACCCATAATACTTTTAAAATATCAACTATGCATAAATATTTCAAATTCTACTAATTTGGCTCATTCTTTTATTTTCTGTTATTTCTCAATTAATATCTCATTTAATTTAAATTCACCAATATATTTATTTTTCTTATTTTTTTAATTAATAACCACTTTTTGAATTATTCTATATTTCATAATCCATTTTCTTCATAAAAGTATAATTTCCACTCTTTTTCTTTTTTCATTTATTTATTTTTCCAAGTTATCATTTAATACTAAATTCTTTTATTTATAATATATTTTTATTCTTTAATTCATCCTTTTCTTAAACGTTTAATAATAATCACTTTAATAATGATAATTCTCATTATTTCAATTAATCAACTAATATTTCTATAATTTTTTATAATCAATATTATTTTATGTTTGCATTTTCTTTAAATGATCATTATTATTCTAATGATTATTTATATATATATTAAATATTATTATTATTAGTTTACTACACCCTCTTTTTCGGCATTTTAAAGTAGATTTCCTACGAGTTTTCCGATGATGAATTTTCTGGTAACTTCTCCGGCAACGGGTCTTCGTTATTTTGATTCAAATACGATCCTAGGCTATTCTAAATTCGACTACGAGTAAACATACGAAAAAAATGTTTCGAGAATATACCATATTCCAAAAAAAATTCCAACCGTTCGTCCTGTCCGATGATTGCTTCCGGCGTCTCGTTCCTCTTCTCCTCTTCGGGGTTGTCTTCTCTCTCTCATCTAACTCTTCCCAGTCACCACGTCCACCACAGTTCACCACCACGCACCACCAGCACAACCGCTCACCGCACACCACAGATGCTCGATGCACACCACCACAACTTAGCCACCACCAACACATGTCGTCCATGCGTCTCTCTCTCTCTCTCGCTTTGACTTTATCTCTCGCCTCTCCTCGTCGTACCTCTCTCTCTCCTCTCCCCGTCGTACCTCTCTCTCTCTCTCGTCCATTGTTCTCTCCTCTCTCTCTCTCTCATCCACTATTCTCTCTGTCTCTCTCCCCTGCTCACTCTCTCTCTCTCTCTCTCGTCGATCATAGCTCTCTCGTTCTCACAGTACAGCCATCGTTTGTTTTTCTTTTTGTTGCTTATTAATATAAATAACATTGATGTGTTATATCACAACACATTATTACATGCGGGGCATGCAACATTCCTACGTTGTAATCCTTTTTTAATTTAATTTTTTGGTTTTGTTTTCTCTGTTGCATGCAGTGATGCATGCAACTGCACGCCATTCTACATTTTTAAAAAATCTTGAAATTACAACAAGCCCTTATATTTTTAGAATTTAATAATTTAGTCCCACATTTTTAAATTTTAAATTTTTACCCTTAATTTCACATATTTCATTTTTCTTGGACCCTAAGTTAATATTTCTGCCACGCCATTCTACATTTTTTTTAAAAAATCTTCCAAATTACAACTAAGCCTTTATAATTTCATAATTTAATAATTTAGTCCCACGTATTTTAAATTTTAAATTTTTAACCTTAATTTCACATATTTCATTTTTCTTGAACCCTAAGTTGTTATTTTTCGCCAATTAGGCTCATTTCTGGAAAATTACATATTTACAATTTAAAATTAAAATTTTTAATCCCTATATTTTTTAATAATAAATCCATTATAAAAAAATCGGGTCTCACACTTCTGTTAAATCTTATGTTACTATTGCTAATAATACTAAAATTCTTGTTCAAGGCATTGGTACATATCGTTCATCTAATCTTGTTTTTCCTTCTGTCTCATATTTGTCACAATTTCCGTTTAATCTTCTTTCTATTCATAAATTGTCTCATACTCACCAGTGTTCTATCTTTTTTTCATCTCATTGTGAGTTTCGGGATCTCAAGACGAAGAGGATAATTGGTGGGGGTATGAGAAGAATGGTATGTATTACCTTCAAGAGTAGCAGAAGCAGTCATCCATCCATTCTGCTTTACATTCTATTATTACTCCTTATCAGTGGCACTGTTGTCTTGGGCACCCATCCTCAGCCAACCTTCGCAAACTAGTTCCTGGTTTGCCTAGTTTTTCTCCTTTTAATTGTGACACATGTGAACTTAGTAAACATCGCAGAGTGTCTTTTCCTTTACGAACTGAGTCGCCATGTGTCAAACCTTTTACTTTAGTTCATTCTTATATTTGGGGACATTCGCGCACTACGAGTTTTTGTGGTGCTCGCTATTTTGTCACATTTATTGATGTTTTTTCTCGTTTAACTTGGGTGTATCTCCTCAAAGATAGTTCTCGATTGTTTTTTGTTTTTTCAGTCTTTCATGCTGAGATTGTCAACCAATTTAATGCTAAACTACGTATTTTACGGACTGACAATGCCCATGAATATTTCTCTCGTCCATTTAGACAGTTTACTGAAACTCATGGTATTATTCACAGACTACTTGTGTCACTACCCCTCAACAAAATGGGGTTGCGAAATGGAAGAATTGGTCAGTTTCAGCTGTAACTCATGCCCTTATGCTTCACATGAACGTTCCAAAACATCTCTGGGAATATGGTGTTCTTATCGTGAATTATCTAATAAATCGCACCCTTTCTCGGGTTTTGAATGGCAAAATTCATTATCAGGTAATGTTTCCTGGCAATGACCTTTATATTCTCCGCCCAAAACATTTTAATCGTGAGTCATTTGTTCATAATTTCTCTCCAAGTCGTGATAAACTTGATCAACATTCTTACAAATGTATTTTCTGGGTTACTCTAATACAAAAAGGATACAAGTCTTATAGTCCCCCATTACGAAAGCACTTTGTACCACAAAAAGGATACAAGTGTTATAGTCCCTCATCCCTTGTCTTTTTGAGATTGCTCCGTTATCAGCTGACCATGGTCGTCTTGAGGCTACTACTCGACCACCAATAGCAAAGGTATATGTTCGACGTTCTTTTGTTGATGCTCCTCCTGTTGATGCTTCTCCTGTTGTAACTCCAGATACATCTTCTGTGCCAACGTCATCTCCTCCAGCATCTCCAGATCCAACTTTTGTTGTTCCTATTGCTCATCGTAATGGTATTCGTTCATGCACTTCTCAGTCTATCTCTCAATTTCTGTCATATGATCATTCGTCGCCATCTTTTCACGTTTTTTTTTCTCTGTCCTCCGTTACTGTTCCTAAGTCTTATCAAGAGACTATTTCTCATCCTGGATGGCGTGCTGCTATGGAAGAAGAGATGTGTGCTTTGTCAATGAATCATAATTCGGATCATGTTTCCAAGCCTTCTGGAGCACATATTGTTGGTTGTCGTTGGGTGTTTGTTGTCAAACACAATCATGATGGTACTCTTAATCGTCTGAAAGCTCATCTTGTAGCCAAAGGTTTCACTGAAACCTATGGGCTTGACTACACTGAGACTTTTTCTCCAGTTGCCAAGCTCAATTATGTTCGCATTATTACACCTCTTGCAGACAACCTTGATTGGCCTCTCCATCAGCTTGATGTCAAGAATGCTTTTCTTCATGGAGATCTCTCTGAGACAGTCTATGTAGCTCAACCACTCGGTTTTTAGTCTAAAGAAGAATATAGGTTCTATTTTCGAAAATCTATCAATGGCCTCAAACAATCTCTACGAGCTTGGTTCAATAAATTCAATAGTACTGTCGTATCTCATAGTATGACACGAAGTCAAGCTGATCACTCTGTCTTCTTTAAAAGGACCACCAACGGTATTGTGATTCTCTTAGTCTATGTGGATGATATTGTCATTACAAGGAATAACAATGATGGGATTCATGTGTTGATTCGTCACCTTTGTTCGAGATTTCTCACCAAGGATCTTGGCAAGCTTCGGTATTTTCTTGGTATTAAAGTTGCTTGTTCTAAAGCAGGCATCAGTTTATCTCAACGGAAATACACTCTCGATCGCTTGAAAGATACAGGTTATCTTGGTTCTAAAGTGTAGTTACTCCTATGGAGACTAATCGTAAACTTATGTCTGACGATGGAGAGTTGGTTGTTGATCCTGAGTTATATCGGAAACTGATGGGTAAACTTATTTATCTCACTATCACTCGACCTGATATCTCCTATACAGTCAGTGTTGTCAGTCAATTTATGACTTGTCCTCGAGTTTCTCATATGGAGGTTGTTGATCGTATCCTGAAATAAATTAAAATGCTCCTGAACGTGGTCTTCTCTACAAAGCATCTGAACATTTTCATATCGAAGAGTATACAGATGCTGACTGGGCTAGATCTCTTGCTGATCGTCATTCTACCATTGGTTATTGCACCTTTATAGGTGAAAATCTTATGACATGGAAAAGTAAGAAACAGTTAGTTGTAGCACATTCTAGTGCTGAAGTTAAGTGCTCATACCACTTGTGAGTTGACTTGGTTACGTATATTTGTACATGAGTTTGGGATTCCAGTACATGATCCCACTCCCTTGTATTGTGATAATCAAGATGTTATCCACGTTGCTAATAATCCAGTATTCCATGAGAGGATCAAACACATTGAAGTTAATTGTCATTTCATTCGGTCAAAAGTGGAATCTAAAGAGGTCAACACATATTTTGTTCCTTCAGGCTCTCAACTTGTTAATATTTTCACGAAGGCTATTCCCAAGGCTTTCATTGGCTCTATTTGTTTCAAGCTTAGAGTATACGATGTATACGGTCCAGTATGAGGGGAAATGTTGAAAAGGAAAGAAATATTGTAATATACGTGTTGTAATCAATTAGTCATCAATTAGACAATTAGAAAGATTGTACTTAGTCGAATTAGGTAGGTCGCATAATTTTCTTATTATTTTCCTTTTCCTAAATTATCTTGTACACAACCTATATATTGTGCATCCTAGTGAGAAGAATACATATTGGCTAAGATCATTCAACAAAATCAACTTAGGATTGAAATTAGAATAAAGAACAATCCTACTTTAATAAAAATAATGAAAAAATTCTAAAAATATTAGGAAACCAAATAAAATCAGACAAAATCAAAATAAATAACTTTTCCTAAATTTTTATAATATCCGTAGATGTGGTTACCGGTAACCCACCCGTGGCGTGAGTGCGGTTATCAGTAATCAAGGCTTCTGTTGGATGACAATGGGTTGGTTATCGATAACTCATATATTGCTCTGTCTTCGGTTATCGATAACATGAGGCAATGGAATTTTGGCTTGATGAGGTTATCAGTGACCCATATATGGTCTGCCTCCAGTTATTCCCGGTTATCGGTAACCTGAGGCATGGTTATCGATAACCTATGCTTCTAGTGATTTCTTGGGTCTCGCCGGTTTCGCGGGTTTTGCTTGGTCCAATTGCTTGAGAAACATTGCTGCAACATGTTCTACATCACTGAGCCAGCCTCTTTCAGAGCTGAAAGTGTTAAGATGGCAAGAAAAGCCTTCATACAGTCTATACAACTTGACTCCACAACTATGCTACCCGGAACATGGACTTTTCCGGCCAGAGGAACAGGACAGGAAAACCATGCTTAAACTATGGTATAAGTATGAAGCTCTCTGTCATATACCCAATCTCAACTATACGTTCCCCTTCATCTAGCTGCCTCAAAATTAGGAAGGCATTCAAGGAAAGTCTGAACATCTCAAGCCAGTTATTGAAGTATGAAGATTGCTCTCATCTCTTTTGAAGAGAGAAATCGAACAAATATGTCAGAAGTCACCTTTTTTCTCCCTAGTCTTTGCACTAAATTTCTTAGCATTATGATTTCCCATGATCAAATCTTTTACCAGGATACTACTGTTTCGAACACACTAAAGGATCACGAAGGATTTATGTCTCTGAGATGTCAGTCACTGCTCAGCAAACCATGTTCATAAATTTCTAATTTACATTATACTGGCCTGTCAAACTTTTTCTACACATTAATCTATTGTGTCACAATTAGCCAGACCCCTATAATGAACCAACCCTGCACATACTCTCCAGAAAAGCACTTAAGTATACACTCGGGGAGGGAAGAATTTTATGTGTAGATGTAGTCTGTACAAGAAGAATGCATTTGACATACAAGTCATTAGAAAAAGTGACTCTGGTACTTCCAACACAAATCTGGGAGTTCGGATACATGGTAAACCCTAAAGTCAAGATCAAATCACAGGGTATCGTCAAACATGTAAACATCACCTGTGTGGTCGACTTTCACTGCTAATGAAAGAACCAAAACTGGTTCATGGGCATTCAGCCAAAGTTAGACACGTAGACAGTAGCCAATGTAATATTCATGAAAAAATTTAGTGAATAAACAGTAGCAGTTTTATTCAAATAGACAAGAAATTGCAATAATATTTTATCAGTCTATGTATACTCTCTTTCACGAACTTCTGAGTCAGTAATGTTATGGTAAACTTTCACAGGGGAAGTTCAATATAAGTTATAACCGTCTCCATCAAAAACCTAATTGCATGCCCTCTCAAGTCTTTAAATAACTCTGGTCAAACTTGCAGTCTTGTTTCCCACAAATATACCAGAAATCAGACAATATAAAACATGAATTCAACTTGCTATCAGATGATCTATGGCAATGCAGATAAACATGCCTAAAAGTGAAGAGTTCAGTTTACACAGCAGAAACACACTGAATAACACAAATGATTAAAATGTTCCCTAAAATATATACGATACGATGATATTTTCTAACACAGCCTCACAATGGAAAGAGCAGGTCTACCTGTACTCTTTGTTATTGACCCCATAGCAGACAGGCTCCATCTGCCATTCTGAAGCATTGATTCCAAGCAATAAGTTTTTATTATCAACAATGGAGTGCAGAGGCAGGTTTTGGAAGCTACCAGTTCCACAACTACTCCCAGGAACCCCATGTGATATCACAGTTGACAATGACTGGGAGGTAGATTGAGATTCCACATGCTTTCTTGAACGGTTACGGCCTCGATGCATGTGCCGCTCACAGTATTTGGAGTCAGGATAAGCATCTTTGGAGCATCTCCACTTCTTTCCATCTGTCCTCCGACATCTACCAGGCTCCGGGTCTATTTTCTTCCCATAATAGGAACAATAGCCCACTGTAAATGGGAAATTAGTGTTACGCGTGAACAACTACGTTTAGTCCCAGTATGGCCCCAATATTGAGTAAATTAATTCAAAAAAATATTAGTAAAAAAACGCATCATATATATGTTCTTCAATATGTAAAACAAGCAAAAGAATGAGGTCATTCCAAACGCTAAACAGGAAAAAGCTTCTGTCAAGAGGTCCCAACAGACTCCTAATCATATGACTACTATGCAACGAGATTCGTGCATTTCGAGATTCCCACCACATTGTGTGGTTGAGAGCCTGAGTGTATTGTGACAGACAAGGATGGTGGGGCACACAAGATCCCTGCAAAATAAAGTTCACGTTCATCCTTAAACACTAATTCCACTAAGACGAGGAGAAAAGTGATATTGATCACAGATGCAAGACACGGATGATACACCAAATACACAACAAATTTCTAGTACATTTCATGCTGAAATTAAAATCTATGGTAAGAAATTTACTTTCAGAGAGAGAGAGAGATCTAAGGAACTAATCAGAGAAAAAAATGATAGAATACAACTTAACACTGAAACAGAGAGAATCAGATAATAGGTCTAAGTTCTTAACTGTTCATATACGGTCAATTAACGACATTCAATACGATCGGACACACGCAGAGAGAGAAAAGAGAGAGAGAGAGAGAGAGAGAGAGAGAGAGAGAGAGAGAGAGTTCTTTATTACAGCTCGATTGATGAAAGAACCTCGCCGACATTGAATCAAAGCTTTGCCGGATCGGGACGACGAGATCCGGCGGCACAGTCAACCCGGCCACGAGGTACTTGTATATCAGAGCTTGATGCTTCAGCTCCTGCCACTGCGTCGCCGTGAACGGCGGACGGAACACCCCAACCCCAGCCTCCGCCGCCGAAGACGATTCACCACTCATTTCACTCCGTTCTCTTCTTCTTCTTCCCCTCCCACCTTATGCCCTAAAAAGGTCCTTCACTTCCAACAAAAAGCTGCAATAACGCCAAGAACTTGTTACACATACATATCTATTCTATGTGGGGGGTGGGGGGATTGGGAGAGTTACCTGGGGGGAAACAGATATAGGGTTTGGCCATGGGCCACATGAGCAGGGCTGAAGCTGGAAAGCGAAAGTACAGTGAACTGAGGGATCATCTTAGCATTGCTTATGCTCACATTAGCAGATACTAATTGAGTGGATTTTGGAAATCAAAAACAGTTTCATCCACGTACAACCTTTTTGGAGATAAAAAGAGTTATTTTTGCTTACACTCCACACCCCTTGTGCCCGTTAAAAGAACACGTAAAATGACGAAAACCCCAAACAAATATTCCCATTATGTAGTTTTTGTTGAAAAAAAACAGATAGTTGTTTTAAGAATTATTGCAAAAATTTAATTTTACGATCAAATATTATTAAAATATTTTTTAGAATATCTATATTTCATTATTAAATCAATATCTTCCTAACTTTCTAAATGAATCAAAGCTATAATCAAATATCTCTATTTATAGACATAGGTTCAAAGACTAAACTTTAAATTCCTCTTCTTTTTGGACTCAATTTTATCAACTTATTTTAGTTGTTATGAGCAACCCTTTGTTATCCTTTTAATTTGTCCGAGCCATTCTTTTTCGCACAATTTCCAATAGCTCTCCTTAGTTGATCACATACTTATAAGGAAAATAGGTTTAGAGCCCAGCCCGGAGCAATGACTGCAGGTCAGTTCGGGTGCCTGCTCGGACACGGCTGGTGGCCAAGGGCTTGTTGGTCACCGAGCTGGGAAGCGCAGGACAGGCTAACAAGGAAAGCTTTGCAACGGTCATTTACTTGAATCTTAGGAGGGATATTCAGGTATACCCCCGTCAAGGTACACGCGGTTGCAATTGCAACATCATCTCTGAGGATCGCGGGGCGCATCGCACCCGCAAGGAAGTTATCGTACGTGGTTGAGATATTTAAGAGAACTACATAGGCGCTCCCGTAAAAGTCGGGCATGGTGGCTAGGGTTTCCGGATCCTGACAGCTGGGGTATATAAGGAAGAATTCATGAAAGGAACAGGTATGTACTTATGATCAAACCCTTTGATACTCTCATAAACAGGATTTCTCTCTAGAACGATTATTGACTTGATCGTCGGAAGCGGTTTGAGGACAACATCCCCCCTCTCTGTGTCTTCAAATCGTTCCCCCATTGCAGGTGATTGCTGTTCTTGGACGAGGAGGAGACGCTGAAATTTGGCGAGGTTGAGTTGTGCCAGAAACTGATTCATCAATTGGCGCCGTCTGTGGAAACGATTTGTTTCATTCTTCATTGGTGATAGGTTTCTGACAGCTCATGTTAGTTTTTTTGTTTTCATTTCTCCGAGACTTTTTGGTCTATCGGGCTTTGTACTGTTTAATTTATTCGACAATCATGGTAATAAAGACTGTCAAAGCTAAAGTGACGAAGCCGTTTGACTGGAGCTCGAAGACATTCAAGAAAACCGGCTTATTCAGCTACAGTCGCATCAGAAAGCTGTGTTCGTGTCGCATCCGTTCAAGTCAGGTATAAAACTCACGTGCACGACATATGCATGCATCTATTTAAATTATTTATTTAATTGAGATTCTATATTTTTATAGATGCATTTTTATTTTATACATTATGTGCGTTTTGAGTTTTTTATTATTTAATAATGCATTGATTTATTTTTATATATATATTCAGATATATATATATATTAT
>NMUG010004026.1:0-14221 GCA_002855965.1 Monotropa hypopitys | reverse complement strand
ACCAGGGTCCACAAATACACCATCACTAGAAACAACATGACCAAGGAACTTCACTTCCGGAAGCCAAAACTCACACTTGCTGAGCTTGGCGGATAACTGATGCTCACGAAGCAACTCTAGAACAACTCGAAGATGAATCTGGTGCTCTTCCTTAGAAGCAGAATACACGAGCACATTGTCAACAAACACCACGACAAAACTATCCAGATATGGATGGAAGATACGATTCATTAGATCCATAAAAGTCGCAGGAGCATTAGTCATACCGAAGGGCATGACAACAAACTCATAGTGACCATACCTCGTCGAGAAGGCTATCTTGGTGACATCCTCGGCACGGACTAACAATTGATGATATTCCGATCTCAAGTCAATCTTAGAAAAGCAGACGGAACCTCGGAGTTGATCGAACAAGTCATCAATCCTCGGCATGGGATACTTATTCTTCACGGTCACACGGTTCAACCCTCGATAATCAATACAAAGAAGGAGAGAACCATCCTTCTTCTTGGCAAATAGAGCAGGGTCTCTCCAAGGCGACGAACTACGGCAGACAAAACCCAAATCTAACAACTCTTGTAGCTGGATCTTCAACTCCTTCAACTCGGCAGGGGCGAAATGATAAGGAGGAATAGAGATAGGGTAAGTTCCTGGCACAAGATCAATAGAAAACTGCACATACCTCTCGGGAGGCAATCCAGGAAACTCTTCCAGAAATACATCCGGGAACTTAGAAACCACAGGGGGTAACTCCATAGGACGGGAATCCACATCGTCTAGACACAAACTAGCCAACAGACACTGAAGAGATCCTTGCTTCTTGGGATCATGGAGACAATTTTCTAAGGGTTCACTACGATCTCCATAGAAGTAGAAGAAATCTCCTTCAGGAGAAAGAATTTTGACATGCCGACAATGACAATCGATGGTGGCATGATGGGTGGACAACCAATCTATGCCCAGAATAAGATCGAACCCAGACATAACCAAAACTATGAAATCACAAACGAATAACTGATCCTCAATAGTGAGGTGGCAACCATGAACGATGCGATCTAATGGAACTCTACCACCAATGGAAGTTTCCACCATCATAGGGGGTTTCAAAACGTCTAACTTCAAGCCCAACATAGATGCAAAGGATGTAGCGAGAAACGAATGCGATGCTCCAGAATCAATCAAGACATCAGCAAAAGAACCATAAACAAGAAACATACCCCGCACAACAGAAGTGTCAGGCTGTGGCTGCTGAACTACAAGAGGAGTAACCACTGGAATAGCATAGGCTCTGCCTCAGGCAAACTGACCGTGACCCTAACCACCCCGGTGTCCAGATGACTAACCAAGAACTGAGGTACTGGAATGATCTGCTCCAGAACTCTGGCACGATAAAGCATGACCAATCTGCATATGCTGACCTGGACGAGTCTGCTGAATCGAACCCGTCTCACTGCGAACACTAGTATTCGCAGGACATGCATTGGATATATGACCGGATTGGCAACACTCGAAGCAAACCAACAAGGGACATCTGGAGCGATAGTGCCCTGGTTGACTGCAATGGTGGCAAACAACTTCCTGCCTGGTAGAGAGTCTAGGACTTGCAATGCTAGCCTGTGAGCCCTATCCCCAAGAGAAACGGGAACGCTCACGATGCCTCTTCCTCCCAAAACTACCGGAAGAAGAACTGGATCCAGACAACTATTTCTTAGGTTCCCAAACATGAACCTCCTTTGGAGCCTCTTTCTTCAGCTCGATTGTTCTGGCACATTCTACCATGTTTGCAAAATTCCTAATTTTTTGACCCACCACGAGTCACTGGATTGAGGGATGCAGACCCTTCTCAAACATCTTACACTTCCTTTCTTCAGAACTAACCAAGTCAAGGGCAAACCTAGATAACGCCAGGAATTTGATAGAATACTGGGTAACAGACATGGAGCCTTGCTCCAACCTCTCAAACTATTCTTAGAGATGATCACGATAAGACTCTGGGAAGTACTGACTTTCAAAGATTGTCTCAAACTTTGGCCACGTCATACCACCAATCGGATCCTAGGCAACCAAAGGGTTGTAGTCCCCAGAAGCTCTCAGTGCATCACGACGAGCCTCGATGATAGCGGACCACCATTCATTGGCTTCACCGATGAACTGATAGGAGGCGAAGGAAATCCTAAACTGATTCTCCTGGATCCACAGCATGTCTAGGATTTTCCGAACTTCCGATAACCAATGATTTGCTGCTAACGGATCCCCTTCCCCACTGAACTTGGAAGGATCCATACGGCGGAATTCTCGAAGAGATTCAATGACATGATCTCCCTGTACTTTCCTAGGAGCGTCCATCCCACGGCTCGCCTCGGCCATGGCTGCAGTAAAATCTCGCATAAACTGGTTGGGAATAACTAGTCCCTCAGGAGCAGGTACAACGTGAGGGACCTCATCAGCAAGGTCACCATATTGGTCGGTAATTTCCTGACTACTAGCATCAGGTATAGGGGGTCCTCGATGTCCCCTTCCTCGACCAACAGCTCTTCGTGGAGGCATAGCAACTACAGAAATAAGGATGCCAAAGATTAGCCATAATCAAGACTCATACCCTACAACAGAGCAGAATGGACTGGGAACAACCACAGCTATGCGAACAAGAGGTCTACTTCTCAGAAACGAGGCAAAGAAACACTAGACATCATCTACTGGGGTTAGACTCACAGGAATAGCAACACCACGACAGGGCCTACTAGGGGCTCAACACCACCCTAGGACACACCACTAGATTCAGAGGAAAGATCCCAATTTAAATCATTCCTTATAAAAACACATGGTCCTCATGCAATACAAACACACTCCAAGCACATCACATGAATGCAAATTTTCAAAGAAATGCACCTATTGAGACCAATTGTCTCCCAAGAGGCCTAAGTTTTCGAACGACATCTCCGATACCAAGTTGTCACATCCCAGAATTTCAAACCATATTTTTTTGAGATAAATAATGACAACAGGGACTTTGTAAAACCAAACCTCTACCCATTCCAAAGTGCGGAAAGTAAAGAAGGGAAGGGGGATTCCACACACACACACACACCTCATCACAAATAGGTTTAAGTTTACAATCCAACCAAAAATAAATTATTATAGTCCCGGGAACATGAAATTAAAAACAAATAAAACTAAAGGAAATCAACTGAAGATACCTAGCAAGATTGCACTCGAACTCCAAGCTCCAAGTCACACAGCCGGGTCGGTACCTAAAAATAGAGGGCTAGGCAAAAGCCTAGTAGAAGAAGCCTATACCAAAATAGGTCCCAAGTTGGGACAAAAGTGCGAGTGCGAGAATAAAATATGAATACATGCAATGAGTACCATTGCATAATTCCCAAAATCATTTTCCAAGTTCTTTCCAAATTCCTATTCTCACAAAACCATTGGTTTTCTTTCAAAAGCTCAACTTGACAAAATTAAGGAGAAACATTTCTTTACAACATCTCATCTCAACCCTAACGAAATTAAGGGAGGCACAATCACATTATTTAGATTTTATTGAGTTTCGGCTTGTTCCGCGCTAGTCGCCTGCCAGCTACTAACCGAGTGTTTCTGAGAATTATCCTACCTTAGGAAGAGCTCTAGTGGGCCCCCATTGCGCAATATAGTGAGTGTAATCCACTCAGGGAATGAAATTCCCGTATGATAATATAGACAACTCAATTCATCATCATGTTAATGGTCAATTTAAAACATTTGTTTCCTATCCGGTGTTAGGGAATTTTCACCTCCTAATCACCCCAAATGACCAAACATGATTTTCCAAAATTGATATTCAAATCCTTCAATTAAAGCGTTTATAAGGTCATAAGACCATTTTACCATTATCAATTTCAATGATCAACCATTCAATTGCAACATTTCCTCAAGACCCAAAACTAGGGTTTTTATACAAATTGGGGTTTTTAGAAAATCATGTGGGGATCTTGAAATTGATAACATGGGGAGTTAATTAAGACCCATAGCAACTCAAACACTCAACCAATTTGGGAGTAATTTGGCCCACAACATAAAACACGAAATTTCCTCATCCTACTTAGTACATAGAGGGAGAAGAGAGCAAACTACCAAGAAACATAAATGGGATAGACAACTCTACCTTGAATGGAGAACAAAACACAAACTTACAAAAACCCTAGGTGAGGGATTCTTCACAAGCACCCGAACAAAGCACACCAATGCGTATCCCTTGACCTCCTCTATGATGTTTGTGAAGAGCAAAATCATCAAAGGTCCCTCAATCCCTCACAAATCTAGAGAGAAGGGAGAGAGTAAAGGAAGAAAGAGAGAGAGGGAGGTGCTATGGCTATGAGGGATAAAGAGTGAGAGGGTTCTGAGATGAAAATAGGGTTTTCACTCTTATATGTGTGCTCAAAACACATGTCGAATGACCAAAATGCTCTTGATGAGACTTTCCAAAAGTAGTCTGCCGACTATGTATATCGATATGTGGCTAAGCTACATATCGATATATAGACTGATCCGGGCAACCCAAAAGGAAGTTGTATTTCGATATACATGGGGTTGTATATCGAAATGCAAAACACTCTACTGGATCTTAACAAAGGATCATATTGATATACACATGGTGCATATAGAAATACAAAACCTTCTGCGGAAGATTAACAAGGACTCATTTCGATATACAGCAAGGGCATATCGAAATAAAAGAATCTCAGACCCAAATTTACAAAGGGACATTTCGATATGGATGGGATGCATATCGAAATGCAAAGCTCACTGCTGGAAGCCAAAGGAGGAGTATATCGATATACATGGGGATGCATATCGAAATACAACACAGAACATCTGCATATCGAAATGTATTTCATATCGAAATACATGGGGAGAGCATATCGAAATACCAAAGGGTATATATCGAAATGCAAGGGAATAGAATGGGAATAGTGGGTTGGATATATTGAAGCCAACTGAAGGGCATATCGAAATAATGGGCATTTCGATATACACAAAGGCTGTATATCGAAATGCATGGCAGAAAAGTGGAATTTTGTGTGGGGCCTCCGGGCCTCCCAACACTCACCCGAACCAACCCAGACCCAACCAATCACAACTAACAGACACCAATGAAGGATTATCTTTCAAGAATTTCCGAAATAAATTCAAATTGGAATATTTTGGTATTCAAATGGACCAAATCCAATTAAATGGAATTAAAACTCCAACAATTCTTTTATTAAATTCTCAACAGTTAGAGCAATGGAGCAGAACAACCAAGGGATTGAGGAAGAGGCTAGTGTGAATGGTGGGAACCCAAATAATGGTGGGGGTGTTCCACCTATTGTTGGAGAGGAGGCCCTAATGATGGCCTCCATCACTCAATTGGCAGAGGGACAACAAATGTTAATCCGGTTATAGTCCAATCAGAACATGGAGAGAGGTATGGGTACATGCCTTTTAAAGAGATTTAAACGTTTGTGTAGTACTGTGTTTGAGGGGTCTAATAACCCTGAAGTGGCTGAGGAGTGGTTAAAGGAGGTGGAGTTGGTATTAGATACTATGGAAGTTGAGGGAGATCAAATGGTGGTTTTGGCGACCTTTCTTTTTAGAGGCGAGGCTAGAAATTGGTGGAATTCCTTTAAAAGGCAAAAGGTGACATCGGTACTTGGAACGTAGATGGCTGTACCCAAGGCTATCACTTGAGATAGGTTTATACAGGGATTGAACAATAAGTTTTATCCCGATAATTTCCATTTTGGGCAAGAGAAAGCTTTCGCAAATTTAAAGCAAGGAAGTATGTCAGTGAGTGAGTATGAGGCAAGATTTACTGCATTGTCCCGGTATGCACCGTACATGGTAAGTTCAGAGGATTTGAAGTTTAGGCATTTCCGGATGGGTCTGACGCCAGGAGTTGCTTCGAGGTTGTTGTCCTTTAGATAGAGGGATTATACAAACCTTATGGACATGGCAACGAGGATGTGGAAAGACATTCAGAATTATCGTGAAAATAGAGAGTCATTTACAAAGGCGATATATGATAATAGTAGAAAATCTGGGGGTAATAGTTTCAAGGGTGGTGAGTCAAGATCAAAATTTGATAAAGGGGGAGTGGTGGAGGAAATAGAGGCCAAGGAAGTGGTTGGAGTGAAAACTAGGAGAAAAGTGTTAATTAGCAGTCGGGGTCTAATGGTAGAGGCTTTACTAAGAGGTGTTTTAAATGTGAGTCGCCGGATCATATTGCTAGAGATTGTACATTGGGGAATAACGGACTGAAATGTTTCAAGTGCGGAGGAATGGGGCATAAGGTTATTCAGTGTGTTCAACAGCAGACTCAGTTACCGGTTGTGTCAGTAGAGTGTGTGGTAGGGGGTGCTGACAAGGGAACTGCGGGTCAAACTTTTCATGGCAGGGGATTTGCATTAGACAGGCAAGCGGCTCAAACAAATCCGGACATGGTGACAGGTATTATTCATGTATCTACTTTATATGCACGATTTTTAATTGATTTTGGTGCCACACACTTCTTTGTATCCACTGTTTTTGGTTCACGCATGGATAGAAAATTGTCACTGTTAGGCCACACTTTGCTTGTGTTACCACCAATAGGTAATGTGGGAAACCTTGAGTCATACTATCCGAGTTATGAAATTTGGGTGGGTAATGAGCCTTTGTTGTCAGATTTGATTCCACTAGATATGTCAAATTTGGATGTGATTTTGGGAATGGATTTCTTAGATGCTCATTTTGCCATTATCGATTGTGACAGTAAGGAAGTGTTGTTTCGTATTTCGGGTAAATCTAGTTTGAAAATTCGTAGTGATAGTGTGGAGTTGCCTAGATGTGTCATTTCGTTTATGAAGGTTGTCCTTGTTGAATAAAGGCTGCGGAGGGTTTTTGGCTTATGTGATCGATTCTAAAAAGGGTGAGAAGAGTATTGGGGATATTCCTATTGTGAGAGATTGTTTTGATGTTTTTCCGGAAGAGTTGCTGGGGGTAGTTCCAATCAGATAAGTGGCGTTCACAATTGAGTTAGTTCTCGGTACTGATCCTATATCCATTGCTCTTTATAGGATGGCACTTGCCGAACTCTATGAATTAAAAATATAGTTGAAAGAGTTACTTGATAAGGGATTCATTAGACCTAGTATGTCTCCTTGGGAAGCACCCATATTATTTGTGAAGAAGAAGGATGGTTCGATGAGAATGTACATGGACTATAGGCAATTGAACAAAGTCACAGTGAGAAACAAATACCCATTGCCTAGGATTGATGATCTTTTTGACCAACTTCAGGGAGCTTCGGTGTTTTCAAAAATTGATTTGAGATCTGGTTACCACCAATTGAAAGTTAGGGACTGTGATATTGTGAAAATGACTTTTCGTACTAGATATGGATACTATGAGTTTATGGTTATGCCTTTTGGGTTGACTAATGCACCGGTGGTATTTATGGACTTAAGAATAGCATATTTCAGTCATATTTGGATTCATTTGTGATAGTATATTTATCTATGATATTTGGTGTATTTGCGGTCTAGAGAAGAACATGAAAAGCATTTGAGTTTGGTTTTGCAAAAATTGAGGGAGAAGCAGTTGTATGGAAAATTTAACAAATATGAGTTCTGGCTTGATCGGGTGGTCTTTTGGGGCATGTCATCTTTAGTGAGGGTATTTGTGTGGACCCTAAAAATATTGAGGCTATGGTGAATTGGGAAAGACCGACTTGTGTGACTGAAATCCGTAGCTTCTTGGGATTGACAGGTTATTATAGGCGCTACATCGAAAAATTTTCGTCTATTGCTATGCCATTGACTATGCTTACTAGAAAGGGAGTTAAAATTGAATGGTCGGAGGAGTGCGAGAATAGCTTCTAGATTTTGAGAGAAATTAGTTTCGGCACCTATATTGACTATTCTGGAGGAGGCTAAAGATTTGGTTATTTATAGTGATGCGTCGCATTGTGGTTTGAGTTGTGTCTTGATGCAGCGAGGGAGAGTGATAGCATACGCTTCGAGACAATTGAAAACTCATGAACGAAATTACCCTACACACAATTTGGAGTTATCGGATGTAGTATTTGCATTAAAGCTTTGGAGGCATTATTTATATGGTGTAACTTATGAAATGTTTACCGATCATCAAAGCTTACAATACTTATTTACCCAAAAGATTTGAATTTGAGGCAACATAGGTGGATGGAGTTAATCAAGGAATATGATTGCAATATACATTATCATCCGGGAAAATCGAATGTCGTGGCGGATGCCCTGAGTAAGAAATCTGTGAATAGAGTATCTTATTTGACTTGTGCTAGAGTTGAAATTTTTTCTAAATTGAAGAGTTTGAGTATTGATTTGTCCTTGGGTTCTAATGGGGTTCTTTTGGCAAATCTTGTAGTGAGGCCATTGTTTATGGATCATATTAGAGAGGGGCAAAAGAATGATGTGTTTCTAGAGAAGATGCGACAACAAATTTTATTGGGCAAAAAATCAGAGTTTTGTGTTCGTGGGGATGGTGTGTTGATGTTTGGGAACCGAGTTTGTGTACCAGACGATATGGAGCTTAGGAGAACTATTTTGAAAGAGGGTCATAGTTCTAAATTTTCTATGCATCTGAGGTCTACAAAAATATATCGTGACTTGAGGGAAAATTATTGGTGGATAGGTTTGAAGAGGGATATAGTCGATTTTGTTGCTAGATGCCTTATATGTCAAAAGGTGAAGATTGAACACCAAAGACTGGGAGGATTAGTTCAGAATTTTCCAATACCCAAGTGGAAATGGGAGCACATTATAATGGACTTTGTTGTGGGATTGCCTAAGTCTAAGGGGAATTTTGACTCTATTTGGGTTGTAGTGGATCGTTTGATGAAATCTGCCCATTTTCTTCTGGTGAGGACTACGTTCTCTACGGATCGGTATGCCAAGATTTATGTGGATGATATTATTAGGTTGCATGGGGCACTAGCATCGATTGTAAGTGATAGAGACCCTAAATTTACATTGAGGTTTTGGGCAAGTTTGCTGCAGGCGCTTGGTACATCTTTAAAGTTCAGTACCGCTTTTCACCCTCAAACGGATGGACAGTCGGAGAGGACGATCCAAACGCTTGATGATATGTTGAGATCTTGTGTTCTTGATTTTCTTGGAGGTTAGGATAACTATTTGCCATTGATTGAGTTCACGTACAACAATAGTTTTCAAGGTAGTATTGGCATGGCACCATTTGAGGAATTGTATGATAGGAGGTGTCGGACACCACTTTGTTGGAGTGAGGTGGACGAGCATCAAATTTTGGGGCCGGAATTGGTGCAAGTAGCTTTAGAGAGAGTCAAGCTCATTAAAGAAAGATTGTGGGTTGCTCAAAGTCGTCAAAAGAGTTATGCGGATAATAGGCAACAGGAGTTAGAATTTGGAGTTGGGGATCATGTTTTCTTACGGGTTTCACCATGGAAGGGCGTCGTTCGTTTTAAGGGAAAAGGGAAATTACCGACGAGGTATATTGGACCTTATGAGATCATGGATAGAGTTGGGGCGACAACATATCATTTGGCTTTGCCGGTTGAGTTATCATGTTTGCACAATGTCTTTCACATGTCTATGCTTCGAAAATACATGAGTGATCCGACGCATGTGTTAGAAGTAAAGCCATTGGAGTTTCAAGAGGAATTGTCATACGAAGAAAGACAAGTGAAGATATTGGATCGCAAGGAGCAAGTGCTACGCTCCAAAGTGGTTCATTTAGTCAAAGTTTTGTGGCGGAATCATGAAGTCGAGGAAGAGACGTGGGAAAGCGAGGATGCAATGCGGGATAAGCACCCACACTTATTTTCAGGTATGATATTGTCTTATTTAAAATTTTAGGGACAAAATTTTCTAAGGGGGGATGAGTTGTAATACTTGTAACCTTCATTCAATTCTTTTAATTATTTCGTATAAATAATTAATATTTCTTATTAAATAATCGGATTGAATTTTGAGGTTTAATCATTTAAAATCATGAGGGTAGATGAGGCTTAAGGTGACTTGTGTGTTTGAAGTTGAGAGTTTGAGGTTAAGACTATCTTAGATGTTTAACCTTGAATTAAATCCGTGGGGTTTTGAGTAGAAGTGATTTTTGGACTTGAGAAAGGTCATTGAATGACCATAGGATGCCTAATTGATGTTTGAATCTTGAGGGAAGTGTTTGGAGATGAGTCTCAAGGGTCTAGGATTGAACCATTTCAATTTGGGCTTGTTTGAGGATTCTCGTCCGGACGAGGAATGTGGGCCTTCCGAACGACCGAGAAGAAAGTTTTGGGAGTTTTAGATTTTGGATCGTCGGGACGAGGGTGGGTCTCATCCAGACTGGGGTGAGGTCTTGTTGGGACGATGATCTGGCTATCTGGATGACGCAGCAGTCAGGTTAAAAAAATAAGACACAGAAAGAAATTTTTGAGGGGCTTTTGGCCCTTTTGCACCCTAAAACATTTAACCTATCCTCTAAGTATGATTTAGGGATAATATACATCATTAGCCACCATTCTATTCTTCCTAAATCTAGATAGAAAGGTAGAGAGAGAAATAGAAAGACTCTATAGAAGTTCCAAGGCTGAAGAAGAGATTGTGAAGGTTTCGGTGTAGGGACTCATCTTGTGATCTAATTCCTTTGGTAAGTACTTTTACCCTTGTGGTTATAAGAACTCTCTCCCTATCTTCTTAACATGTTCTTGGGACTAGCTCATGTGTATCTAGTCCATGCTTTAGTATATTGTGCATATCATGTGGATCTATAGTTTATGTAAAGAGGGTTGCTTGGGTTGTGAGTAAATCTCCATGTCTAGGGTAAAGGTTGTGTGTGTGTGAGAGAGAGATTTTGATGTAGAAACTTGATTACCTTGGAATTATAGACGTTGATAGTGTTTTTATGTATATTCATTGTTGGAACTCATGTAAAATCATAAAGGATTTGGGTATGACTTGGGGTTTCATGTTGGCTTTTTGAGTAGGATGATTGTAATGATTCGTGGTTAAGGATATTTCACTAGTGTTAAGTATGCAATTCAATCTTATAATTCCTTGTCAATTTATAATTATTATGGACTAAAATTTAAAGATTGTTTTGACAGGGACGCCCGAGGAAGGCATTGATGCCTCGCTCAAAGGCAAGGAGAAAAAAAGTTAAACGGTATCGGTGAGTGTAGGATTATGGTATTTTTAATTGTACATCTGTGAGTTATTACTTAATTGTTGTTGTTTCATTGGTTATATAATGCATGTTGGAAAATTATATGAAAAGATGAGATGCGTGTTATGAGATGGATAAGCATGATATAAATATATATTATGCATTGCCTGCGTGTGACGTGTGGCATTATTGGCAACCTGAATAAGTCCAATTGTTGGCAAACTGAGTAAGACCAACGGGTGCACGGGGCATACCCAAAAATGTGCGCGAGGCGTATGAACTATTGCCTATAACACTAGCTATTTTCCAGGCATGGGATGCTCAAATCATTTTGAAAAGGGCTTCGGCCATATATATAAAAGTAACATGCATAGGATGCACTTATGAATGAAAGTAAATTGTTGTTCATTATATGATTTCTATCACTGAAATTGTTTGAGATTGGAAGTTAAAAATATCATAGTCACACTCTAATTTCCTTATTTTTGACTTGGAAAATAGGTTACAGGCTTAGCGGTCCACTATGAGGCTGGAGGAAGATTGATGCTTGGATGGCAATATTTGTCTAAGGTCGTTATTGAGGATTGTTATACTTGTGGCTTCGTAGTAGTACCCTTGGGTAGTTGATGCAGCGTGATTTTGGGGAACAAATCACCCGCAGCCTTCACAACTATGCAGCGGAATGGAAAATGATGAACTGGGGGATAAAAAGAATGCCGGATTGATTCACCTAGAATACCTCCGTTGATTCTCTTTTCGACCTGTTGATTCGCGCACGAATACCCAGAATCAAGGCTCGCGGCCTATTGATTTTGCGCACGAAATGCCAGAGACACGGCTCCAATCACGTTGTTGATTCTCAAAGAGAATACCAATCGAGAATGGTTACAATGAACAAGCAATACGCTGTCAAGGTTTTCAATATTAAAATTCAAGTCTTCCTACATTCATACGTGAGATCCCTATATATAGGGCGGCCACGTGAAATACCAAAAGAGGCAACAAACCCTAAGTATAAATATGGGCCACCGACACAATAGGCCCAAAAAGGAAAATTCTAGAAACCCTAATTAATCGAATAAGTAAAGAAATGACTAAAGACAAAAAGGTACAATTATTGTGGGACCAGAAAAAGAGAGTGGAACACATTCTGAGTTCACGGAACAAGTTCCTTAGCGTTTGAGCCCGCTGAATTATTCTTGCCGCGCAGAAGGAGGGAAGCTTTGCCGCGCTCAGCACTTCGGTCCTTTGCCGCGCTCAGTACCCAGACTTTGCCCGAGCTGAAGGCTTGTGCGTATGAGAAACGTCTCCTGCTGGGTAGAGTAAATGGGCCTTCCTTAACGAGTGCAGGCCCGGGCTGGTCTGTTGGAGAATACCTCTGGCCGCATTGGGGAATAAAGAGATGAGCCCGTACTGTAGCATCTTGGCCGAACACTGGGAGTGCGGGAGCAATTGCCTTGACTTCTTAGAGGACTGACAAAGGTTAGCTGGAACAGCTGGCATTCCGGATAATACTTGTCGCGCTCAATGGGAACAACACTTGGTCGTTCCAGGACGGATAAGTTTCTATGAGATTGATGTAGCCAAGCTATGGTAGGCAACTCGGCAGCCGTGTTCTTCCTCCTCCGAGGGTGGCCTAACCACTCTCGATAGCACCAGGCCCTTCTCCTAATATTATCAGCAACTATGATCCAACAAGGGAGCTGGTGAACGCCCTGAAGTGCTATCTGGTAGTGCGGGGAGGGTTGTAGGAGATTACTGTCCTGCGCGACAGATTTCCCATGTCGCGCTGCTAGGTAGTCTGCATCATCCACCCCAGGTTGGAATAAGTTCGACCACGAACTTGCGCTCCTCCTATTCATCGAAAAGAGACCCATTGTCTTGACCCTTGCGGGTTCATAAGCATCCCTAGGGGCAGTTTCTTATCCACTGAGCTGATTTGGGACTGGTTCCACAGGAGGGGCCGAGTCTGTTATTGGTTTGAGGAATCGCTGATCTGAAACGACCCTGTCATGGATGACACACTCCATGAGCAGCCTTCCTCCGTCCAGAGCTGATAAACTGTCACCCTCTTGGTCAAGACCGCACAGCTGAGGTTGTTGGACGAACTCGGATACTAAACCTCCCATGCTGAGCTCGCCGACCTGCCAGGGCTCCCTTAGCAAGTTAGTATCTGGAGTCAGATCCCACATATTCTCATAAGTCTTTGTTGTGGGACCATTCTCTTGAACTGTACAGCTCTGCTCGGGACCCTGTTGATTAGGGTTGAGAACGGCATGAGCGAGGGTAGTCGCGCACGGTTTGAGGAATCTGCAATTCCTGTTGGCCGGGTTCCAACTGCTTGGTCGTCCCATGGGAGCGCGTTGGAACAAACTGAACTGACATAGCGCGGGGCTGAGTTGCGCTGAGCTGAGCTGTTCGTCCAGGGCAGCTGACTTGAGCTCCCGATGCACCACTTCCTCTGCCCCTTCAGATGCTAACCACACCGGGGGCATTTTATGAGAGGTAAACTTAACAGAGGATTCCATCTTAAGATGTGGGAACAATAGAGGCTCGGAGATAGACTTCTGGCATGTGACAATTACCTCCAAAAGGGGTTCTTCGTCATAGATCGGACTCTGGTCATATGCACCAAAAGGACTCACTGGAGCTTCTTGAAGACCTCCTCCGGCGAAGAGAGATTCCTCCTCGTCAGGCCCCTGGATAACTGGGTCATCCTCTTCCTCTACCCGACGGAGGCGCAAACTCTGCCGTCGCCGCCGCGGTTGGGACGGTTGTAGCAGCTGGGTGTGGATGGTGGCGACGCCATCCACCACTTTCTTCATTGTTTCCTCCAATAGATTGAGTTTATCAACCTGACTGGATTTCGCCATGGGGTCATCATCCTCTCATATCGATGCCTGGCCCATGGAACTCCATAGATAGAACTTCTTCTGGATGCCATCCCTATGATTCTGATGGAAATCGAAATACTTCAGCCTTGGTAGGATTAAGAACACAGTGCTCTGATAGGATCAGGACGTAGAGCTCTGATACCAACTGATGCAGC
>NMUG010004025.1:0-14222 GCA_002855965.1 Monotropa hypopitys | reverse complement strand
GGTGACACCACTAGATGTACAAGATTTAGTTGTCCCTTTGAACCTAGATCTTGGGATCTCCAGTCAACTAGGTTGGGGTTCCATCAAGACATCTTTATTAGCAATAGGCTTTAAGCACATTCCCCTCGATGCTTTAGCAACAAGCTCTCTGGGTAACCCTTTGGTTAGCGAATACTCAATATTATCCTTTAACTTTACGTAGTCCAAAGTGACAACACCATGAGAGAGCAATTGCCTAATGGAATTATATCGACGACGAATATGTCGTAACTTTCCATTGTACATGTTGCTCTGTGCTCTGCCAATTGCTGATTGACTATCACAATTTACGCAAATTGCACGCACAGGCTTTGGCCATCTTATAATATCTTCAAGGAATTGGCAAATCCATTCTGCTTTCTCTTAGCTTTATCTAAAGTAGTGAACTCTGATTCCATAGTAGACCTTGATATACAAGTCTGTTTGGATGATTTCCAAGAAACAGCTGCACCACCTAGTGTAAACACATAACCACTAGTGGATTTGGAATCTTTTGTATCAGAAATCCAATTTGCATTAGCGTACCCTTCAAGTACCACTGGATAGGTGGTGTAGTGTAGATCCCAATCTTGGGTGTACCTTAGGTAATGAAATACCCTAGTAATGACTTTCTAGTGAGTAACTCCTGGATTACTCGTATAGTGGCTCAATCGGCTAACAGAGTAGGCTAAATCAGGTCTTGTACATGTCATCAAGTACATGAGACTTCCAATTACCTGTGAGTACTCTAATTAAGACACACATTCACCAGTGTTTTTAGATAAATGGAGACTCAAATCAAATGGAGTCCTAGCCATAGTTGTATCAGACTTGTTAAACTTCTCAAGTATCTTGTCAACATAGTGAGATTATGACAAGACAAGTCCGTTTGGTGTCTGAGTGATTTTGACACCTAAAATGACTTCAGCAAGTCCCGTGTCTTTCATGTCAAACTTTGAGTTTAACATGTTCTTAGTAGCTTTGATAATCTTGTCGTTACCACCAACAATAAGCATGTCATCAACGTACAAGCATAGGATGACATAACCATCCTTGATGTCTTTGACATACACACACTTGTCACATTCGTTGATTTTAAAACCACTCCCAATCATAGCATTGTCAAACTTCTCATGACATTTCTTGGGTGCTTTCTTCAAGCCATATAGTGATTTCACTAGCTTACAAACTTTTCTTTCTTGGTCTGGAGCTTTTGAACCCTTCAGGTTGCTCCATGTACATTTCATCATCTAAATCTCCGTTAAGGAAAGCCGTTTTGACATCCATTTGATGTACTTCTAAATTGCGTAGTGTCGCGATTGATATTATCATACGTATGGATGTTATTCTCGTAACATGAGAATAAGTATCAAAGTAGTCTAGACCTTCCTTTTGTCTATATCCTTTAATGACAAGCTTAGCTTTGTACTTATCAATTGATCCATCTACTTTCATTTTCCTTTTGAAAATCCACTTATAGCCCAGAGGCTTACACCCTGGTGGTAGATTAACCAATTCCCAGATGTAATTTTGTAGAATGGACTCAATTTTAGTTTTGATGGACTCTTTCCATAGAGGTCCCTCGGGTGAGGATACTGCAGCCTTGTAAGATTATGGTTCATATTCCATCAAATACGTGATGAAATCAAGACCAAAAGACTTAGATATCTTAGTCCTTTTACTCCTTCTCAGTTCATCATCCTCATCTTATTGGTCTGAAGTACTTTCTACTTTAGTGTCCAATGACCGTTTAACTGAGCTAGACTCAACTATTACCTTACATAGAAATATGTTTTCAAATAATTGAGCGTTTCTTGATTCCATGATAGTATTTGCATGAATATCTGGAACATCATATTTATGTACTAGAAATCTATACGCACTACTATTCTGTGCATATCCAATAAACACGCAATCAACTGTTTTGGTCATATTTTGACCATTTTAGGTGGTGGAACATCCACCTTTCCTAGACACCCCCACATTCGTAAGTATTTGTACGAAGGTTTTCGACTTGTCCAAAGTTCATAAGGGGTTGCATCTATATCTTTTCTAAGAACCTTATTCAAGATATAGTTTGCAGAGAGAATTGCTTCCCCCGCATGTTCTGTGGTAACCCAGAACTAATCAACATTGCATTCATCATCTCACTTAACATTCGATTCTTTTGTTCTGCAACCCCATTAGATTGAGGAGAGTAAGGTGTAGTAGTTTGATGAATTATACTATGTTGAGCACAAATTCAATAAATGGTGCAACATATTCACCACCTCAATCACTTCGAAGCACCTTAATCTTTTTGCTTAGTTGATTTTCAACCTCATTCTTATAAAGAATGAATTTTCTGGTAGCCTCGTCTTTGCTTTTAAGCAAATATACATAATAGTATTTTGTACTATCGTCGACAAAAGTAATAAAATACTTATTGTCTCCCCGTGTTTGGACAAATTTCAAGTCACAAACATCAGTGTGGACTAGCCCTAAAGGCTCATTGCTTCTTTGAATTTTTGGAAAAGATGACCTAGTCATTTTTGCATCCATACATGTTTTACATTTATGGTTTGAGTCAATATTAAATTTAGGTATATGATCTAGGGTTATTAATCTATGAATTGCATTGTAATCAACATGTCCTAGTCTACCATGCCATAAATTAGATGACTCAAGCATGTAAACAGAAAGAGTGTTTTTATTCTCATTCATCAAAGTAGGAACATTAGTTACAATATTGAGCTTAAAAGGCCCATCAGTTAAATAACCCTTTTCCTACATATACTCCCGCCTTGGTCATAACGACCTTATCAGCCTCAAACACTACCTGCATGCCTTGTTTGATGAGCAGGGACCCTAAAACCAAATTCTTGTTGATCTCTAGCACAAGGAGTACATTATTCAGAACTAGATGTCTACTGGAAGTCATCTTCAGTATGACTTTTCCCACTCCATTGATCTCCGAGGTTGTAGAGTTACTCATGAACAACTTATCACTGCTTGTAACTGGTAAAAAAGTCGAGAACATACTCCTGTCGGAGCAAACATGATGGGTAGCTCCTGTGTCCACCCACCATTCCCTAGGGTTGGAGCCTATCAGATTCACCTCAAAAATTATGAATCCGATGTTGAGGTCTGAGATGTCATTGGACAAAGTGTCCATCAAGTTTGCCTGTTTTTTGTTGTTCTTCCGCGGTTGTCGGCAATCCACAGAGCAGTGACCTGTTTTGTTGCAGTTGAAGCATTTCCCTTGGAATTGGGATGATTGTTTCTTTGCAATGGCCTAATTAGGGCCAAGATTCTTGGACCCTTTTTGGTTGGCAACCTTGTTGCCTTGTTTTCCATTCTTACTTTTCCGAGCATGTTTTCTGTTGGACCCAGAGTTTTGTCCATATTCTATCACGTTGGCCCTAGAAGAGCCATTCATCTTCCTTGTAGCCTTTTTGTTATCTTCTTTAATACGAAGCTTCATCATAAAATCTTCGTAAGATATCTCCTTCCTTTTATGAAAAAGATAGGTGTGGAATTCTAGCCATGAAGAGGGTAGACGGTGAACAGCCATCGCCACCATCAAAGATTCTGAAATAATCAGACCTTCAGCATGCATTTGGCGAACAAGAACCTTAAATTCTTGCGCCTGACTCACTACAGATCATGAGTCAATCATCTCGAAATCGGCAAAGCGACTGGCTAGGAACTTCTTGGATCCAGCATTCTTTGTCTTGTATTTCTTCTCAAGTGACATCCATAATTCTTTAGCAAATTTTGTAGCCATGTAAACATGGTATAAACGAGTCCTGAAGGTCATCCAGAATATAGTTGCGACATAGGAAATCTGCAGCCTTCCAGGCATCCCATGCAACCCTTTTATGGAAATCATTGTTGTTGGGATCAACGATCGGTTCATCCTCTGTGAGAAACCGTGCTAGCCTAAGAGTGGTAAGGTAGAACAACATTTTTTTCTGCCGTGTCTTGAAGTGAACCCCTAAAAATTTTTTCGGACGGACAGCATGATTGATCGGCAAAAATGGTACAGGAAACTGCGGTAGCATCTGTGGTGTAACCACAGTAGTGGATGAGACAATAGGTCTTACCACCGATGGATTTCCAAATGGATTCCCAGGCTGATAACTGAAGGGGTTCCCAAAGGGATTCTGTCCTGCAAATGGATTGCCACCGCCAGGGTGGGCAGAACCATTTAGGACAGAAACAATAACATTTGGTGCCCCATCAACAGGATGGTTATCGGCACCAAAAGCATCATTAACTTGTTGCAGAGTATCAGTATTGAAAGTGTGATTCTCAATATCAGAACAAAGAAAATCCTCAAACTACTGTGAAGCCATTTCTGATCAAACAAGTTACAAAACAGTTTAGAATCATAATTGTTTCTGAAATAGTTAAAAAGAATTGTCCAAAGATTGTAAAACAGTCACTGATCAGAATGTCAACGTAAATAAAATTTTGGTAAAATATAAACTATTGTAACACAAAAGCTTGAAGCATAAACTAATCAGAATGTTTAGAAAATTTAACTTGACTAGACCAGAATTGTGTTAACAAAAAGCAGCAAGAAAACAGAAAGATTTTCTAAAAACCAAAACTATAAGGTTTTAGTATGAAATTAGATTATCCAGAAGGCAATTTTTGTTAAAACGTGTTAAGCTTGTAGGAATAATCTGTCGAAAATAAAATATGAAAACCAAGAACTGTTAGAACAGAACAGAAATGAATCAAAATATAACTTGGAGGCCTGTGATTACACAGTTCCCTTAACAATTATTAGCCGTCCCCGCCTGTCACACTCCAAAAATTTTATATTATTTATAAATTCATTTCGAATTACCATAAAATAATTTGTATAGAAATTAGAAGTTTTCGCGAGTGTTGTTCGGTGTAAAAATCGTCGAAGCCGAGGTTGGGATTGTGGTGGAGAACAATTTTCGAAAAATCAGCTTTTTTCTTCTTCCCGACCGGTACACCAAAAATTGCCGACCGGTCGCGGTTCTTCAGAACATTTGGGATTTCTATTTTTATTCTTCCCGACCGGTCGACGTACCCGTCGCAGACCGGTCGCGCTTCGTCAGAGGGGTCAAGTTTTGGTCCCGGCCGGTCGTGGAGTGTAAAAATCGCAAAAATCTGCTGTTTTGAGTAAGGGCAATTTGGGAACTTCATGGGTCGTTTATATACCCAAATCAGTCTGAAAACCTACCATTCCTACTGATATTATTCTCTCTCTACCTCCCTAAACCCTTATCTCTCTCAATCTCAATCTTCTCTCGAAATTACACCCATCTTCAAGTGGGTTTTGAAGATTTTACTCTTCAATAACCTTGAGGAGTATTCCAAGAGCTACGCGGTGGTGGTCCTCGTTCGTGGTGGTGTGTAGAGCGTCAAGTCAAGGGTTGTAAGCATCTTCTTCCTAAGATAAGAATTTCTAAGCTTATGTATTCATATGTCTTTGGGTTACACCTAAAATCCATGATTTTGTGTAAGTAAGAATGATGGGTGTTGTTGGGTCTTGTAGAAATTCAATTGAGTGGTCTAGGGATATCTTTGAGCATGTATCTAGGCTCTCTCATATGTTAATTTGTCAATTTTATGGATTAAATCAAAAAGCCCCAAATGTTGGAAAACCCTAATTTTGATTTTGTCATGGAAATTTGGGGAAAATGTAATTGAGACCTAGATATGGCTAATTGAACACATGTCATTCATTTTGATACGTTGGACCTATATAGGAAATTCATATCCAGGCCTTTGGCCCTTACTCTATACGAGGAATTAAATGTGGAATGTGGCAATTGAGTTAGCTATTGATTCGGGTGGTAAACCTTGGGTGGCTAGTGCGAGCACCCACGATAATGCGCATTGGAGGGTTGACTGGCCCTTCTCGGCAGGCCGGAGAATCACTAGGAAATTTACGTTTAGAGGTTGACGAGCCCCTAACACGGAACTAGCCTTGTAACTCATGGAAATTGGTGAATACTCTCATTTGATGAAAGATAAATTCATGATATCGAATCAATCACAATTATGTTGGAAATCCTAGAATAATATGACTTTCACTTGGTAGTTCGCACTTTGATATTTTACTTAACTCGCATGCATGCATCCTTGCTACTTTTGTGTATCGCAATCATATGAATCATCTGTTTGGATTTTCCTACTAGGCGTGGCCTAACCCTCTTATTTTTAGGGAAGGAGCCGATGGCATAGCTTGGTGGAATTGAAGCGCTTTTGATGGAGCATTGGAGCATTTGTCCAACTTATGGACTTGATCTTATTTCCTTTTGATTTTCAAGTTTTTGTAATAATTAACACCCGACTTGTTCTTCTTTTAAACTCATGTGATGTGTGATGTGGATCATGTAATATTTTATGGGAATGAGTCATTATGCTCTTAGACTTTTATTATTGCTCTCATATCCTTGTTTATGTTCTTTCAAAAAAAATGGTTTAAATTTTCAAGGGTATTACACCGCCGGAGGTGCAAGGGGTTTGAGATTGACCAAAGTGTCCCAGGGTACAGCCGGGAATCAGGTGGTTGCACCAGAACCAAACCTGAAGTCGAACAAAAGTGTGCAACTTACTCTCTCTTGACTGATGTAGGAGGAGATAAAGATGATTGCAGGAGTTGATTTTTTCGGGATAGATTTAGATAGAACTAGACTGTCAATATATAATCAGTGTGAAGGCTTTTGGATGCCCAAACAAGATCTCCGGTCTGCATCAGCTAGGTGTAACTAATGCTGCAGCTAATGATGTAGCTAATGCAGCTCTTATGAAAATAATATTGCAGGAGTTGTAAAGCCACATGAGTTGTAAAGACTCTGGGTTGGGCCGGGTACGGGTTAGCCCGCAAGCCTACACCAAATGTTAAGCCCAGTTAGCTCACAACCAAATGCCAAGCCCAATACATAACTCATAAGCCCAAGCCCAATCCAATTATCATAATTGGATTTTTCATAAAATGATTAGGCCCTCCCGTGGTACGAGGCACATTACCATGAGGCACGGACCCAGAACCCGGACCACGGACCCGGTATAGAACTCGTTCTCTTTAATTAAGCCTAACCCTTAAATTAAGATAATTAAAATCATTATAATAAATTAATAAAAATTATCCAAAATACTTCTAAAAGTCTTAAAATATTAAAATAGAATTTTAGGATTTTTTCTAGGAATTTTCGGAGTCAAAATTGAAGAAAACCAAAATTTTAAAGAAAATGCCCTAGATACCGGTATCTTGGAAGCCCAAGATACCGATATCTTAAGCTTCCAGTCCAGCTGTAGATACAGCCAAGCGGAGAAGACGAAGGGGCAAAATGCATGTACGCGTCTGTATTGATTTCTGTATAGATTTCCAATGAATTGACTGTGTTGTAACCCAAGAGGCATCTGGGAAATCGTTATAGGATGTCATTATAAAATCCTAGGAGTTGTGTACTTAATTCCATTTCGGATCAGAAAAACCTAAAGACCCAAATCCTTTGTAAACACAAATCCGATTCTGAGAGAGTGTAAGAACCAAATAGAGAGTTAGAAGAGTGTTATAGGGCCTTAGTATAGTCCTTGTTCGGGTAGAAATGCTCTGATTTGGAAGGAGCTGCCGAGAAGGAAAAAGTCCAGAAATTCCTTTTCTTCGTCAAATTCACTTTTATTTAAATTCACCATCAATCTGAGTTATTTTTTAGAATCCATCTTTTGTATTATGTTATACTTGTTCTTAGGGTCATATAGCATTTTGAATCATTAAAATTGGGTTTTCCCACGCCGTCATGCTGACGTGTTTTTACACGCTTTTTAGGTGACCGCTGTTAGAGTTCTACCTTTCCAGCTGCAGGGTTGTCAGAGATTCTCTCAGTTCAGTTTCTGCTAGTAGATGTTGTCTCTTTTCAGTTTGCAGTAGTTTGTAGTAGGTTCAGTGTTTGTTGTACTGTTCTCTTTTGATATTTTGGGCCGAGTCTTGTTTTTACCCAGTTATTGAGCCGAGTGGACTACAGTTGTACTCAGCTTTTCTGTTGGCAGTTCAGTTTTTATTTTCAGCAGTTCTTTACTTTCAGTTGTGTTTAGTTGTAATATGTTCCTACGACACTGCCACGTCGCCAATTCGGTAATTACCATGATAATTATCGGGTCGGGTCGTGACACCCGGGCGCGGGCACAGCCGGGCAACGACAGCGGCTCGCGCTCGCGTGTATGCACGTATGGGAAAATATGTGATGCACACATCAACTTACTTTCCCCTTAGGCTTGGTTGTGAACCTTAGTCTCACACTATAATAAATATACTCAAGCTCCAACTCCCCAACTTCCAATGTGGGATTGAGTATTTTTAAACTCATCCACTATTGGAAACACCCAACTTTGAATGTCAATTTAACATTCAATAATTAATGGAATTTAATGATTTTTTTTTTGTATTAAAGCCCTCACATAGGACTATTAATACCCACAAATAATCATCTCAAATGATAACATATTTAATTCATAAATATTTATCAAATTCCATTAAAATTTTTGGTATAAATCAAAAATTTTCTAACAGTTTCTCTTTTTCTGCTCTTCTTTGAATTGTCATATGATACCTGGCTCCATACCCAGGAAGCGGGTATGAGGAAAACTTTGAAAAAATTCTGAGTCCCATTCGAATTTGGATCTTGACATGTGAGTGGTTTTTAACCGTAGGCATCTTTCTAGGGTTGATAATGTTGAAAAATGTGACTATGAATGCATTGGCTCTTTGAACCAACCCATGTGCTCGCAAGAGGTAACCAACTCATATGCAACGTTGTTGTTTTTCCTTGTAAAGGAATTAACTTTTGCCCCCAAATCATGCTTGCAAAATCCTACTCGACTTCTATTGGATTGTGCTGCCAAATCACAATATGTAACTCATGTATTTATATGACTTCTGTTGAGAGGTTTATAAGTAACATATCTGAGCTTGCATATCTTCTGAATATTTCGTTCTTGAGAGGGAGAGAGGAAGAGAGAGAGACGAGCACTTTGATCAGTTTGCCAAGGCTGCTTTTGCGGTGTTCCAAAGGCAGTGGTTCGAGAATCGTCTTATCCTGGGAGACAGATGCTGACGAACCTCAACACCCCTGGTGGCGGCGAATCTATTTTAAGGACAAAGATCAGCTCGATTCGGTTTGCATTTTATATTTTATTTATTTTCTGTAATTCATTTCTATTATTGTATCATTTATCAATGAATGAAAGTATTCTTTGGAAGATCGTCATATATTTTCCTTACAGATAAAATTAGTCTTTTTGGCAGAAATAGATTTTCCAATCAGAAAGGTGAGAAAAAGATTTAGAAAACTCGGGATTTTGGACTTCAAAATCGCTAAGTAATAAATGAGATTGAGTTGCACGAATATGTAGGCTATAAAGATGCTATTTGCAGATATTATATCTATTTGTATATCAAGTTCGAAGAAGATCTCAATCTACAATGAAGGAATGATAGTAGCTCGTTGTTTTACAGGCTTTATCATATTCAATCAAAAGGGATCCATGTAGAGATCGGTGAGGATCTCATCTTTTGGAGTTATATATAAATAATTTGATCCGTTGATAAATTTTAAAATAATATTTTATATAATATAAAAAATCAGCTCATTCGAATAACTGTAATATTTTGTGTCCAAATTTTTTTTATCCGAATGAACTTATTTTTTACATGATTAAATAAAATATTATTTTAAAATTTATCAATGAATCATATTATTCATGCAGAACTCCGAGAGGCAAGATCGTGACCGATCCCTGCATGGATCCATGCAATTAGATTTTTTGTATAAATAATGGATAGTTTTTTTGTTAGTTTAGTGTCCTTCAAATAATATAGATTCAAATAATATAGATGTAAAATATTTTAAAAGTAATTAGATAATTTTAAACGGTGTTTTCAAAACTCAATCTCAAAATAATAAGAGTGGTTAGGTAGTTTTTTTATGTTAGTTTAATATTTTCCCTTCTAATAATATAGTCTTAGAAAGATTTAAATATAATAAAAATAAATAAATGGTATTTTTAGAAATGGTAAGATTCAGAGAACTTCACTTTTAGTGTGAACCAAGAGTGTGATCTTTCTTTTCATATTAGAATAGATAATTCTATTGCAACCACAATCTTGACGTCAAGCTTGATATTTAATTCACGAATCTTGTAGTAGCCGGACCTCACCAAGCACGGGCCAGATTCTTGCAGCCAGATCAGTCGGCCAATTTGGACCCTTGCCCCACATCTCACGGAGCAATCTAGGGCCGTCAGCCTCACGGACCTCCGGCAAAGTATCTGCAACTGGAGGATAGAACCGGTGGTTCCTTCAACCTCCGGCGTACCCATTTTGGACGTCAAGGAAGCCCTGCATTCCCCTCCATCTGGGAGGCATAACTTCCACCGACGAACGGTCCTACACCAGAGGGGTCCGCCATCGGATAGCAACAGGGATCAATGACCTCCGGCAGGCGGGTCAGTCGTACAACTGCTGACGTGGCACGGGTCGGCCCAACAACTCAATAACATCATAGGGCTAACGTCAGTACCAGGCCGTCCCCCGTGTGCATCACACGCTTGTACTTTTGGCGCCAAGTCAGGTTGGCCTATATATATCCCTTCCAGGTACTATTCACATGATTGACTTTTGATCTCTCCGATCGCTCTTTCAGTTTCTAATTACCTCTTTCCCACAGTTACTGACTTAGCCATTGGGGGCCCCTCTCGGTCGCTGCCGACCGTTGGGCACTGACCTTTTTTTTATAGGATCCAAGCAGGTGAACCCCTCTTTTCTTATAGGTAACCCGCTCGGCCGTCCGAATGTCTAGTCCCTTCAGCCGTCCGGACAATCACAGAGGATCCGAAGCCCCCTACGGATACCGGTCTGGCGACTCCGCTGGGGACGTTGTGTTCTCAGTCTAAGGTGACTCCCCATCCATCTCTTACCTCAGTGATAACCTCCTCCACGATGGTCGCGGACGACACACACGACCACCATTACCGTTGGGTGCCTCTTTCTCCCTCGCCAACACTCACTACTACTCAAGACCCACCTCTGGCTGTGTTCGGGTCCACTTACCAACAACCCGATGAACAGCTCCGTCAAAAAGACTCGGAGATTTCTTTTCTGAAGGACCAACTTGCAAGGCTTGCCGGCGGTCCCCTCGAGGAAATATTGCAGAACGATTCTGAGTATACAAGAGGCAGTCAGACCTGGAGCGACGGGGAAGGCTAAACGATCACGGCCGCTCGGACAAAGGAAAGACAGTCTGCTGATCCCCCATCCGTGAGCGCCAGTCGGGAGGCCATCATGCCCGGTCCTCCAGATACCAACTCTCCGTCAGTCCTGTATCCAGTTCTCGCTCTGGAAAATCTCACGAGACCTTCCTCCTGGATGACGAAAACTTGGTCCCTGCTAAAGTCACTTCACCGAGAAACCAGCTTAGGGAAATCTCAGAAACAGATCGCAGGCACCGATGGCTAAAGGACCATCAACGCTTCGGTAGGCATCACAGAGTGGATGACTCTTCCAATCGGAAGAGGAGACTTCACAGGGGGCACGCCTCCCCTCCCCCCAGAGACCTCAGGGACCATCTGAACTTCCGACGGAGTCAGATGGCCCCAAGTACAGAAAAGAGAGCCTTAAAGCAGAATGCGTCCATCGATGCTAGGCTCTAGCAGCTCAGCCTCTACCCCTTCATTCTAGAGATTGAGTTGGCAACTCTCCCTCCGAGCTTCAACCTGCCGAAGTTTACCAAGTATGATCTAAAGACGGATGCCTACACCCATCTTATACACTTTAGGTAGATCATTTGTCTCTACACCACCGATGACGGCATCATGTGCAAGGTATTCCCAACCAACCTTGGCACTTTGGGGTCCCTTTGGTTCAACAAGATCCCTTCATGTAGCATTTCATGCTACCGGGACCTTGAGCGAGCCTTTATGGCACGATTCGTCACCAATAGTAGGCAGACCAAGCAGGTCGATGCACTGCTCAGTCTCAAGAAGAAGCCGGACGAGAGCCTCCGGCAATATGCAAAAACATACTTGGAACTCTTCAACGAGATTCAGGGTTGTGATCAGACGGTGGCTGCCCCTTCTTTCAAAAATGGTCTAGAATGCCACAACCAGATCTTTGCTGACTTCACTCTCCACCCTTCAGAGGACATGGATTACCTCATGCTCCGGGTGGAGAAGTTTTGCTAGTTAGAAGATCTCCTTGTTGAACGGGTGACTCAGTGCCCGGACCAGCAGCCCCAAGCACCACTACTGGCAAGTGGTCGGAGGCATGTCAACACTGTTAAAGCTGGCAGGAGAAGGGGCCCAAAGGCTCCAAAGGCCCACGAGTTTACTACGGAGATTATAGTGTTCACCGAGCCAATCTACGTGGTCCTAAAGCACATCGAGAGCCAACCGTTCTTTGCCTGGCCAGACCACAAGCTTGGAATAGTCAGCAAAACGAAGGACAAGCGGATCCATTGCACCTACCACAAGGAGCAAGGACACTTTACGAACGGGTACAAACCCTTCAAGTCGTACTTGGAGCTTCCGGTACAGCAGGGCAACCTAGCCCAATGGATTGATCACCAGATAACTCAAGAGCTGGCTCAGAAATCCGGACATCCCATCCAGCCGGAGGAGGATGTTCCAATGATCAATGTGATCCATGACCCCCTCAACAAGGAAGCTGTCGCCCATCTTCGTGCAGAAATTGACCAGGCCTCTACCCCCAAAGCAAGTGCTCACGGTCGGATCTGCTTCCAAGCAGAAGTTTGCTTCCCAACGGCCAGAATGGTCCATCACATTCACTGAGAAGGACCTTGATTGTGTCCAGCTGCCTCACAATGATGCCTTGGTCGTCACGCTTCGCGTCGGACCGGCCAACGTTTGGCGCATTCTCATTGATCAGGGAAGCTCCAACGAGGTAATGTACTTTTCTTTATTTCAAGCCCTCAAGCTTTCTATTGACGATTTGCAGCCTGCCGACGTCCCACTCATTAGATTCAATGGAGCTCCTGTCTGGCCGCTCGGCAAAATTACCCTCCCGGACTGGATAGAGTCCAAGACAGTCAACATGGAATTCATCATCGTCGATGTCCCAAGCCCATACAATGCCATTCTTGGCCGGACCTGGATTCATTCCATGCAGGCGATCGCCTCCACATACCACCAAGTCATTCGGTTCGTGGGAGTCTCCAGACGAAAGGAGGATATCTTCAGTGACCAGACGACATCAAAACAATGCTACATCTCAGCCGTCCAGGAAAACAAAGAGATAAAGCAAGTTCAGTGGGTCGAGATCCCGGACACCCCATTCCTTGAAGATATTGGTGCTCCGGCAACAGACAAGACAGTCAAAGAGCTCATTTCGGTGCCGATCAGCGAGGATGGCAAGTGGTCGTTCCTCACAGACTCTTCTATATCTAAGCCGGAGCAGGAGGAGATGGTAAATTTCTTGAAAGCAAACATACAGGTCTTCGCCTTGACTCCATACGAGATGCCCGGAGTGGACTCATCGTTCATCTATCATCAGTTGAATGTCGATCCCTGTCGGCATCCTATCATCCAAAGGCCACGACGCTCCTCTCTAGCACATACTCAAGTAGTCGTAGAATAGGTTGACCGGCTACTGGAAGCCAATGCCATCCGTGAGGTCCAATATCTCACTTGGCTGGCCAACACGGTTGTCGTCAAGAAAAAATCCGGCAAGTGGCGGGTCTGTGTCGACTATACCAATCTCAATGATGCCTGTCCGAAGGACTGTTTTCCTTTGGACAGGATCGATCAGCTAGTCGATGCTACTGTCGGACACTAGAGGCTCAACTTTATGGATGCCTACATGGGCTATCATCAGATCTCAATGGCAGAGCAAGACATGGAGAAGACAGCCTTCATCATGCCCAAGGGAGTCTACTTCTATAGAGTTATGCCCTTAGGCCTCAAGAATGCCGGAGCCGCATACCAACGGATGGTCTCAAGGATGTTCTTCCGGTAGATCAAAGACACCATGGAGGCCTACATCGACGATATGGTTATCAAGAGCAAGCTTCCGGCCGATCACATCTGGCATCTTACGGAAGTCTTTCAAATTCTTAAACAGCATGGGCTCTGTCTCAACGCCGAAAAATGTGCCTTCGACGTGGGCTCTGGAAAGTTCCTTGGCTATCTTGTCACCAATCGGGGGATAGAAGCGGATCCCT
>NMUG010004024.1:0-14222 GCA_002855965.1 Monotropa hypopitys | reverse complement strand
CAACGGCTGCAACAAACCCGCTGGTCTCTGGTGTTCGGCCTTAACTTGCTGACAAGTCAAGCACCTCATCACGAACGTAGCGATATCCTTCCTCATACACGGCCACCAAAACAGTCTACGAACGGCATGATACATCTTGTCGCCACCCGGATGTACTGAAAATGGTGAATGATGAAACTCGTGAAGAATTTCCTGTCGACACTGCAACGGTACAAGAAGCCTTCCTTTGAAATGAACACTGCCATCCTCAAAAATAGCCCAACCAACTGGTGCCTCATCACTCGAACATATGGAATGAAACCTCAATGACTCATCATCGGTTGACTGCATATCAAGAATACGTCTAGCAAAATCGGAATGAACAGTCAAGTTGCACAAAGTAGAACCACTGACGACATCTTTGGCATGTAAAACAAAATCTCCCAAGTCCGAAACGCTCTTCCAATCACGAATGGCCAAATGAGCTAGGTGACACGAGCGACGACTCAACGCATCGGCAACGACATTTACCTTACCCGGGTGATATTGGAGCTCAAAATCGTAATCTTCAAGGTGTTCCATCCATCGACGTTGCCTTAGATTCAATTCTTTTTGCGTGAATAGGTATTTGAGACTTTTATGATCGGAAAAGACTTCAAATTTTTCGCCGTACAAGTAATTTCTCCAACTTTTCAATGCGAAAATGATAGCGGCAAGCTCCAAATCGTGCGTAGGATAGTTTCTTTCGTGCGTCTTCAACTGCCTCGAACCATAAGCGACCACTTTACCTTCTTGCATCAAAACATAACCTAAGCCTTCGCGCGATGCATCACAATAAATGGAATAACCAACTCCCCTTTCCGGCACGATCAAGATAGGCGAAGAAGTCAAACGGCCTTTCAATTCTTCAAAAGCGGATTCACAAGCATTATCCCAAACAAAACGGATGTCTTTCCTCGTCAAACGCGTCATAGGAGCGGCAATACGCGAAAAATCAAGAACGAATCGATGGTAATAACCGGCAAGCCCTAAGAAACTCCGAACTTCGAACACATTAGTTGGCCTCGGCCAAGAGATAACGGCCTCAATCTTTGAAGGATCAACGGAAACTCCTTCCTGGGACACGACATGACCCAAGAACTTCACCTCATACAACCAAAACTCGCATTTGCTCAACTTCGCATACAATCGGTGCTCTCTCAATAATTCAAGAATAATACGGAGATGCTCGCCATGCTCCTCAGAAGTAGACGAATATACCAAAATGTCATCCATGAACACCACGACGAACTGATCGAGATAAGGACGGAAGATACGATTCATCAAATCCATAAAAGTAGCAGGTGCATTGGTTAGCCCAAACGGCATAACCACAAACTTGAAGTGCCCATAGCGAGTACGGAAAGCGGTTTTCGGAATATCTTCCTGACGAATAAGCACTTGGTGATAACCGGATCGCAAATCTATTTTGGAAAAACAAGTTGAACCCCTCAATTGATCGAAAACATCATCTATTCGCGGCATAGGATATCGATTTTTGACAGTGACACGGTTTAACTTCCTATAGTCGATGCACAAACGAAGCGTTCCATCTTTCTTCTTGGCAAATAATGCAGGAGCTCCCCAAGGGGATGAGCTAGGACGAATAAAACCCAACGCAAACAACTCCTCGATTTGGGACTTCAACTCCCTCAACTCTGCAGGCGCAAAACGATACGGAGGAACAGATATCGGAGCGGAACCCGGAATAAGATCAATAGAAAACTCAACGTCTCTGACGGGAGGCAAATCCGGCAATTCCTCCGGAAAGACGTCCACAAAATTGCTGACTACAAACGGTAACTCAAAACGGTCCGCAATGGCGTCATCCAAAGATAGACTAGCAAGCATGCAATGAATCGAAGAAGATTCTGTAGGATCAAGAAGAATAGAAGTTAATGGCTCTCGACGGTCTCCATGAAAGTAAAAATACTCTCCGCCCGCATCACGAATAAGAACTCGACGTCGATAACAATCGATGGTGGCATGATGAGAAGACAACCAATCCATGCCCAATATTAAGTCGAAACCCGCCATATCAAGAACGATGAAATCAAACGTGAAACGTCGATTTGCAATAGTCATCTCACACTGACGACAAATATAACTCAACGGTATGCGGCCTCCTACTGGTGACTCAACTACAAGAGGAGGATCGAACGCCTCCAACTCTAACCCCAAAGCTGACGCAAAAGAAAATGCCAGAAAATAATGCAACGCACTAGAATCTATAAGAACAGATGCCCAAGAATGATAAATAAGAACCATACCGCGAACCACAAAACTCTCTGGAGCCTCCGAAACAACTGGCTGCTCAACAGCTGGAACTGCATAAACTCGGCCCTGCGTCATCTGACCCTGACCTGCTCCACTATGCTGACCTGAAGCTTGTGCTGAACCAGACGGACCTCTCCTCACAAATCGGGATCTTGACTAGACTGTGCAGGAGCCCGCTAAAACTGTTGTTGCTGCTGACCCTGCTGCTGCTGGTGCTGCTGAGGGGGACGAGGCTGTTGAACTGAGCCTGCCTCACTGCGATCCTTCCGCGGCGCTGGACAGAACTTGATTACGTGGTCCGGCTGACCACAGTTGAAACAACCCGTAGATCGACACTCTGCACGAGTATGGCCTGGTCGGCGGCAAGTATGACAAACAACATCTGTCCAGTTGGACATCCCTGGACGATTTCCCTGCGACTGCGACTTCTGACCTTGCTGAGAACGAAACTGATCACGTCCCCTTTTCTTACCAAAGCTGTCTGATGAATTGCTCGAACTGGAATGCTGCCCTCTTGGCTCCCAAATCTTTACTTCCTTAGCTGGCTCACACTGAGACTCAACGAGTCTCGCGCATTCTACCAAATCTGAGAAGACACGAATGCGATGCCCCACCGTGAGGCGCTGAATAGATGGATGCAAGCCCTGCTCGAATCTCTTACACTTCCTTTCTTCCGAGTTCACCCAATCATGGGCAAACCTTGACAGAGACTGGAACTTCGTAGCATACTGATTCACCGTCATTGACCCTTGCTCTAACCTCTCAAACTGCCCGCATAGCTTATCGCGAAAAGATTCCGGAAAATACTGACTTTCAAAGGAAGCCTCAAAATCTAACCAAGACATGGCGGCCAAAGGATCGATAACTCCTTGAGGGTTAGCACCCCCAAGCACCAGCATAGCATCGCGACGGCTATTCACTAACGTGGACCACCACTCACTAGCCTCGCCAACAAGCTGGAAAGAAGCAAGTGAAATCCGGATTTTGTTGTCGCCGATCTCTAGCATCTCGAACATTTTCTTCACTTCCGAAAGCCAATGATTGGCCTCTAGCGGATCCACTTCACCATTAAATTTTGGAGGATCCATGCACCGAAATTCACGAAGAGCGTCTGACAAACGAGTACCCACCGGTTCTCTAGCTGCTGTGACACTCCGACTAGCCTCTACAACCGCAGTAGCAATATCGCGAATGAACTGACCGGCATTGGCCATGCCTCCAGGAATAAACCCTTACTCTCTAACCTCCTCAGTGTGCTCTCTTTGTTGCCCGTTGACTTCCTCACTGACAGCGTCATCAATTGGTTGCTCACGACGACCCCTATTTCCACCACGACGACCGGCCATTTTCTAGGAAACAAGAAAGATGGTGAATATTTAGGAATAGAAGAGGATCATTAGAACGATCAACAAGAAGAGCACTAGACACGATATTGATACAATGATAACCAATAAAGAATCGACTCACAAATACCCGGATCATCACACACTTGGAACTCAAGGAGACACACATTGATCTTTCCCAAAACATTTCAAGATTCATAATCGTCAAAATTTTCGATCGGATATCAATGCCCTACTTTTATGCCTTGCACACACAAGCAGGCAATCATATGCAATATAGTGTAGTCATAGCCCGATGCACCCATGTAGGACTACGTGTCCTTTCCCAATGTCCTAAGTTTTCGCAAACTATTGCTCTGATACCAACTATAACACCCTTGAAATTTGACGACATATTTTTTTTTTGAAAATAAGGCATTGAGCAATAACAAATAAATGCTAATGATATGATGAAACCATTCCCACAATTAAGATCATCACACAAACAATGTCAGGCACATGAGTTTTAAAAGAAGTACGACGGGTGTTATTTATCACAAACCATAAATACATAAAAGAACTTAAAATAGAAAGTGCAATGAGGATCCCTCCTTGGACCATGCTTCAATGCTCTATGCCTCAATCAAAATACGCTTGCTCCCCGTCAAGCTATGCCATTGGCTTTTTACCTATAAAAGAAAGGGTTAGGCACAACCGCCTAGTAGGAAATCTCCAACAAAAGGTATATATGATTGCAATGTATGAAATGAGCTAAATGCATGCATAAGAGTAGGCATGATATTGAAGGACAATAAATTAGAAAGACGTTCATTGTTCTAAAAGGTGAAGCATGTGTACTAGAGTGTCCAACGTATTTCCAACGTGTCAAGTACTTTTATAAATGACAACATTACGTATTAAAACAGTTATATCCATCTAAGTGTTCATCCAAGTGTCCAAGGTTTCCAACGTCCCACATCTTTCAAGATGAAATAAGATTCTCAAGAGTGCATAGCCATTCCGTTCATAGAGGGGATCAATCCTCTACATGTCTATTCCTCAATTCCCCGTCCGTCGGGAGGGTTTAGTACTACCCCCATTGCGCAATGTCGTGGGAGACCCTCTTATGGTACATCCCAAGGCCTCGACCTGAATAAAAGCACTCGACAATTCTCATTCCTCCGAAGAGTCGGTGGGTTAAACCCACTATATTATTCCAACAACCATTTTCCACAATCGTTCCAATCTTTTCAAAACAAGACTAATATCAAGGATATCAATGTCGTATGGGTTCCAATGCGTCAACATAGTCTATGTTATCAATTTCACAATTTCAATCACCCAACCCATTTTCCCCAATTTCCCAAAAATCGACAAGTCTAGGGTTCATAAAATCAATTTGGGGCTTTTGCATAAAACATTTAACCAAACAATGTAATGAGCATAGGATGTTCAACGTGATGTAAATTGATAGATTTATAAGGGAATTTCATCATTCAAGGTCATACATAAACCTAGACATGGATTCAACATATTTTACACAACAATCTAGGAGATTGAAGGACAAAACAACAATATATACACTAGAGTTCAAGATTCCCTACCTTAGAGTGAAGATGCAAATAACCTTGATTCGGAGTTCTACACACCCACGTGAACGAAGACCACCACTACGAAGCTTGGAACGCGCTCTACAACTTTAATGCTTCGCAAATCTCCCGGAAACCACTTTAAGAACTCCAAAATGTAGAGAGAAGTGAGATCTAGGGTTTTGAGAGGGTTTGGAGGAGGAAGAAAGAGAAAATTAAGGTTGGAATGAGTTCCCGCGAATTAGGGTTGATATATATAGTACCCCAACACAAAAAGACCAGAATGCCCTTAATGAAGCTGTCCAAACAGTAGTTGCACCGGTGCAACGATTTCCTGCATCGGTGCAACGCTTGAGCAGAACCCAGAATTTTTCTTGTGCACCGGTGCAGACAGACCCTGTACCGATGCAAACTCCTCCTGCACCGGTGCAAATCAAAGTTGCACCGATGCAAACTCGCATCAGAATGAGCAAAATGTTTCTAACTTCCCCTGCACCGGTGCAGCCTCACCTTGCACGGATGCACCTGAAGCTCGGACCAACAGAGACTCTCTGCATCGGTTCTGCACCGATGCAACCCCACTTTTGTCACCTTGCACCGATGCAGCCTCAACTTGTACCGGTGCAACTGCACCAGAATACAAAAAGTGTTGTGAGGTGACTCCAAGATTTACTCGAGACGACCCAAACGCTTATCGGACATTAAGACTACATTCAACGGGGTTCCTAAGCGACAGACCTACATATAAAAAAATATAAAACGAATATAATTTGCGTTAAAGAACTTTTTAGAGTGTTACACCACTCTTGAGACGATAGGCCACAAACTTGATCTTCTTCTCCTCTTCGATACCCATGTAATCGAAGAAATGTTCAACCTCTCTCAATCAGTCAAGAAATCCTTCCACTTCCAAGTATCCATCAAAAGAAGGTAACTCCACCTTCATTTGGTAGTCTCTATTCTCAGTAGGTCTTTCTTGGCCACTAAAGTTAAGTACCCTTTCATCAACATCATTGTATGAGTCTGATAAGGCTGCAGGCATGGGGTGTTGATGAGGAACTCTTCTCAGAATTCTGGCTTGTGCACCATTCTGGCCCACAGGTTCAAGGAAAGCCTGAGCCTGCTCTTGACGGACCTGAACACGAGCAAACTCACCGGTAAGGCACTCAACAAGTTCACATAGTTTATGCATTTCCTGCTGAACAATCCTCAAGTCTCCCACCGTTGTTGATCGGTCTTCTAGAGCATCATCCATTGGAAGTAGGCTCTGATACCAACTCACGCAGAACGTGAATGGGTCAAGTGAGGTAGGCGACGATTCTAGGAAACAGAATCGCTGAGGGGCGGACAGATTAACACCATAATCTATAGATGGATGATCGAACTAACACCGTAGTTTGGTAGAGGTGTTAGGAATCCACCTAACAACAATAGAATTCACTAGCAACTCAGGAATCCACCTAAATAATGAAAGAGAGACGAGCTTTGGTTCGAAAATAGGGTTTTAATTTGATCAAAGTTGTTATGAGGTATACATCGTTAGGCTTATATAGCCCGAGAAGAATACAATGAAAATCTCAACAAAGGAATGGCGGCTAATGCGACAAAAAGGCAAAAACTATATGATTACAAAATGTACAATCCCTAACAGAATCTGAAAAAGTAATAACAGAAGTGTCAGAGGATATCGGGTGGTCCCCGGGTGGTCTCGTTCCAGTAGCAGTGCGGGAATACGGCCGAGCTGAGGCATAGCTGTTGAGGCCTTGCTGACATGGGTCGCCGTGTTGAACTGGTGCGGGCTGTACTAGTCGGGTTGTGTTGGGGTTCCTATAGGCAGTGCGATGAGGGTGGTAGCTCGGCATCTGGAAGCTCGGCATGTGTAGTGCACTGTGTGGCTGACTGGAAGGAAGAGGTACTTAGTTCGGATGGGTCTAAGGTCTGCTCGGCATTATACGTAGGCCTTTGTCCTACATCATATCCTAAAGCTCCCCGATCCCCTTATGCTATCCTCTAGAATACCACAGTACAACGTGCTGATCTTTAACTCGTAATTAGCTCCAGAGTGCTCTGGCCAATATAGAAAGGTCAACAATCAAACGAGCATGTGTGACACGAACGAACAAAGAGAACCACAAACACTAGATTCAAGAATGCTCTAGTAGAAGAGAATTAAGACTTGAGAGTATAAAGAAAAGCACAACAAGTGTGACAATACTCCAAGACTTAATTAAAAGAGTGAATCAAGGTAGAAACCCAATAAATAATCCAAAAGGAAACTTTAAGGTGATTCACAATTTCATATATGACATCATAGATGAATCCCTCGTCTAACATTACACACCAAGGATGACAATTACTATAATATTTACTTTCATCCAAAATCTATTGTTCCACTCCAACACCATCAAAGGGAATTCCTTGACTACCACTTCACAATTATCTCCAATTTCCTTCCTTTAATAACACATCAATGTCCAACCAAACCCTCAAGCTTTCATCATTCATTATTGACATAACAATTACTTTTATCCATTCTCTTTTTATAGGAAACTTACTTGAATATGACCTTAGTTTCATACCACCCCAAAAACCTTTCTACACATTCTCATTGTTATTTGACAATTTACAACAAATATTACAAGCCATAAGTTTATGCTTTAACTTTTTGCAATCCTCAAATCTCTTACCTCAATTGTACAACACCATCTCTCAATTAAGTCATAACATCCAAATCAATTAATTATTAAAAATTTTCCAGACATACTAAATTTCATCTCGACAATAGTGCCATCATCAAATCTCAACTCTAAGTTAAAACCACAAATCGATGCCTCAATTGACATGATAATAGTATATCCTCAAAACCTTCAAATCTTCTTTCAAACAACGCTCTAACACAATAGGTAATATAAACTCAAAATTTTCCAACGAATTAAACTCCAACCTTTCTCTATATTACTCATACCTGACATTCCATTCATCACTTCGAGCCATTTTGTACTCACTAATTCATGCTCTCCATCACTAGCGAGCCTTTCCAATCTAAAGGAGAGTCCTATCACAAGATGTTGCAATTGACGAACATCCAAGGTTTTATGGCAATAAACTTATTTACAAAAGTTTATATAAGACAACAAAGCAAAACCGTTAACAAAATAGGCATTAGCGACGACCAAGCAACGACTTGACTCTCTATACCCCAATTTATACTTGACCTAACGAGTTAAATCAACCATCACAATATGCCTCAAGATCTCAAGGAATAGACAACGCCTCAGTCACAACTGAAAACATAACCTCAATATACATAACACCCTAAGGTTCACTGCTAACTATCACCACAATCAACACATCCTTATAATGACAAACACTTCAATGAAAATACTACTCCAATCATTGCCCAATTACCAGATTTACAACCTCAAATCCAACATCTCTCAACACTCAACTCTAGAATCTCACAACCTAAGCTCTGATACCAAGTTGTAATGCCCCGTCCCAATAATCATTTAAATTAAAAGAATTATTGAACGGGAAACATTACAAAGAGAACCTCCAAATCAAAATCCCAAGTTTCAAGATATAACTTCAAGGAAACCACAATTACTACTAATAAGAAGCCTCAATGAAACTTCAAGATGATTCCTCACCTCACACCAAAGCACCACAATATAAAACCTCAAATGTACAGTGGAAGATTAAATATCACTAATCCCAAATGGAATAACTTCAAGAACTACTAGAAACAACAAGTACAAGGCTACACTGCCTGAAAAGTAAAGTAACTACCGTAATTGAAAAAGCCAAACCGGCTACTACAACTAAGTGCAACAAAAGGGCTATCCAGCTAGCCAACAAAACCACCTGCTATAAACTGTCAAGTCCACTAAAAGGGCTAACACTGCTCCAAGCCTGACTGTAGTAGACCCAACGCACACAAGCCTCCTCAACCTGGACTCCCAAGCCAAAGAAAAAGGCAAAACAAAACAAGCAAGAAAGTCTAGAGTTTGTTAGATATGAACATCCAAAAATATGGCTAACAAAGATTATAATTACAACAGGATAAGGTAAATTTAAAGTATTGAAACTAATTATTACTAGCTTGTTTCATGAACTTTCACATAAGTTCTCATTAACACATTTATGTCTTTTTCACGACTTCTTACTTAAGGATTCCACAATTGGGGTGCGATACTAACGTACTTATTCTCAATCACCCACTTACACGAATATGTCCACTACTATACCAATTTATATCCAAGGAGGGTGTCTCTTCCAAGGAACTATTCGTAAAACCTCAATATATAATTGTCCATGTACTACTCCCAAGGAGGGTGCCAACTCCAAGGAACTATCCACACCTATCTCAACGTCTACCACGTAAGTGTGTCCAATCCATAGTCAACGTACGAAGGGTGAGAATTGCCCTCTATGACTAGTTCTTAATATAATCATGTCATTGACCAAGTAAGTACATGCATTTTCTCATAATGAAATCGTCTACGTGCCACGTAAACACAAAGGCCAACACTATGTGTTACACTACTAGATACCTAAAGATAGTATATAAGATTCCACATAGTGAACATATATGGGTCATATAAGCACGTAAGAACAGACGTAATATAATGCTCCATACATCTCATGTTTATTTTCATTTCTTCTTATCATGCCTTGAGGTACTACTCACTTTGAGTTCTCAATTATTTCAATATTCATTATTCGATGGTCAGGTCACAACGTATACGGCCAATGCCCGTTTGACCCCTCGGCCACAGCCCCATCTAATTGGCAATGTCTGCCTTGCAAGAGATGTAATAACACATCCATATTATTTCCCTGATACAATGGTCAGGTCACAACGTATACGGCCAATGCCCATTTGACCCCCCGGCCACAGCCCTATTGATCACATTTTCATGGTGTCATGGTCGGACTGTCTCGGGCAATGTGCTTGCTGAATGGAGTGAAAGTTGACATGGCGACTAGCATGCATCGCTCGCATGAGCAGGACATCCAGGATGCTGTCCTCGAGAAAGATCTTTCCAAAATCTAGGACATGTCTGTTGGGCCGACATACTGCTCTTGTTAGAGCATCACCTTGCCGAATGAATATATTGATGTATCTGTAGGGGTATGGTGCTGGAGCCCCAGTATCGTGTGGCCGAAGGGAGCATCGTAGAATCTAGCCTCCGGTCAGACCTTCTGAGCGTTCCCTACTCTGCTGTTGTGCCAACCCAGTGCCTGGTGTGGCCTCGACATATAGCTGTAATTTACTTCAATACTTACAATAACCCTTCAACCTTGCTTCAGCAATTGTCATAGCGGAGTTGACAAATGATCAGCGTGAGTTGGTACCGATGACAGTGTCCGCACAATAGACTCTTTGACCGACTAAGATTGGAAAAGATGTTGTCCCATTTCCCAAGATAGCTCTGACATCAACAATAAATGGATCACCACGTGGCGATATGTCATTGATCGGCTCTACCACTGAGCTGACACTCTTTATGTACTGGTCCAGATCCCAATAAAACTATCAGAACATATTAAATGGAGGCCCACATGTTGTCATGTGGTAGGCTAATATGTTGGCTAATTTGACCATTCACACACGTCGGTCCTCATTCCAAGAAAGTAATCGGTGACTGTGAAAATATAGCCACATGTCACCATGCCATTGGTTGGCATTGTGATAGACATGACACTTAGTACGTGTCGGCTCATCTTCGGTGGTAACTCTTTAAATTTTGAATTAACGCTTGGCCATATGGTGCTCTATGATTGGCTGGGCCATATGGTCCTATAGGCGTTCGAAATTGGTTTCCCGTCATTTCCCTCCTCATCCCCTCATGTAAATACACTGTAAGGGGAGGGGAAATGGTTTCGAACTCTCTGTAGATCTTCTCTCTCTAAACACTATTTCGATGATTCTTCGACGAACCTCCGATCATCTACAACTCTGACTTTTTAATACCCTTTTCTTCTCGCAAGCTTTTCAAGTAAGATCAAATCCAATCCTTGACTGCTTTTTCTTGTTTTTTGGAATATCTCATCCCTTTTATGTTTGTTTTTGGGAAGAGATAGTTTTTTAACTTGGTGGCTTTGTAGTGGTGCATTGGTCGTACCACTATGCTTCCGATGACCTCCCCTTTTGACCTCTACCATGTACCAAGATAGTATGGGGCTATGACCATCCTTCTCCTGGGTTGGGGCCTATGTGGACTCTATATTTTTGAGCCCTTATCGTAAGGAGGTGGTATGTGTCGAAGGGACTGATGTAGCTTTTCTTTCTAGGTTTCTTGCACCATAGCACCCAAAAAGCATTCGGATAAATAATGGCTCCTTCTTTCCTCAAGACCAGCTATGAGGCAGTTATGGTATGAGTATGTCGTCCCAACTGAGGTGTAGATCTCTTTGGTGGTTCTATAAGACTTGGTGTCAGGACCAGAGTACATTCATATTCCTGCATTTCCCAATCATGATCGATGTTGCAGATCTGATCGAGTAGGAAAGCTTGGTGCTGGTCCAGGTCCATTACTGGTTCGGGGAGAAAGTAGCACACTTTTGGGCTAACGTAGATAGGATCCTACGGTGTCTTCACTTGTACCTTTCCTAGTACACAGTATAGAAAATTTTAGTTGTTTTATTTCATCGTGAACATCATGTTGTAATAATTAAACCAATAAGTTTACTATTACTTCTTTTTCTACTGCTAGTTCTTGTTTATAATCTAATAAAATGTGGTAAATTAGATTTCTTTTGTGTATGAAATCTTAGATGAGCATGATTAGAAGCGTTAAATATTGTTCTTTTTAGTCACACTTTGACTAGGTTAGTGAATTAATCATGCTTGTATTTGTGATCCCCGTTAAATGCTACCTCTTTAGAGTTGGGTGTTGGGGCAGGGGGGCGACATTTGGATCCTCCAACCATTGAATAGCTTAAACTTGAGATGGGTCAACCTCAATGCCTCGATGTGTCACCAGGTATCTCAGGAACTTCTCGAAACTAACACCAAAGGCGTACTTTGAAGTATTGAGGCAAAGCTTGTGTTCCTTCAAGATATTGAAGATGATTTGCAGGTCGATGAGATGGCGGTCTTCGACCTTGCTCTTGACCACTATTCATCTATATAAGCCTCCATGGTGTCACTGAGATGGGCACTGAATATCTTGGTGATCATGCGTTGGTAGGTTGCTCCAACATTTTTAAGACCGAAGGGCATAACTCGACAATAGAATAACCTGCGAGGGGTAATGAAGGTCGTCTTCTCTTGGTTTGGGATGAACATTGCTATTTGATGGTACCCCTGGTAAGCATACATGAAACTCATTCAGGGGTGTTCGGTCATTGAATCCACCATCTGATCGATCCTAGAGAGGGGGAAACTATCCTTTGGGCAAACATCATTGAGGTTTGTATAGTCCACACAGACCCTCCACTTGTGATTCTTCTTCTTGACCACCACGGTGTTGGCCAACCATGTGGGGATTGAACTTCCCTTATTTCCTAGGCTTATGCCAGTCGGTCGACTTCCTCGATGATAGCTTCGGTATGAATTACTGCAGACCATCTAGGCCTTTGAACCATTGGATTTGAATCTGACCGAACATTAAGATGGTGGGTGATAAAGCTTAGATCTATGCTCGGCATTTCGTATGGGGTCTGGGAAAATATTTCCATGTTGCGCTTTAAGAGATCTACTATGTTGGCTTGTTCAGTGTCAGTGAGAGACAAGCTGATAAGAAAGAAGCACTCTGGATCATCTGTGCTCACTGGTATAGTCATAGGGTCCTCTATGGCTTTGTATGAGGCACTTGTACCGATGTCCTCCAACACGGGATAGTCTAGAACCTCCACCCAATACACCTGCTCAGGGGTGACCTTTTCTTTGACCACAATGATATAGTACTGTTGGGCTGCCATCTGGTCACCCCAGAGTTCTTCCATACATCAGTTGACAATGAACTTGATAACTTGGTGGTACGTGGATGCCACTCCCTTTACGTTGTGGACCCATGTTCGACCCAATATAGAATTGTAGGATGAAGGAACATCGACTACCACGAATTCCATGTTAGTTGTGACCGAACCGATGACCATGGGGATAACTATTTTGCCAAGCGGCCAAACAGAAGCCACATTTAACCCCACAAGTGACACGTCGGTTGGTTGTAGATCTTCTGGCTTGTGCCCTATCTTTTTGAACATGGAATAATATATTACATCGGTAGTGCCGAGGTCGATCAACACTCTTCGGACGTTACAATCACCGACCTGGAGGGTCATGACCAGGGCATTGTCGTGAGGGTGATATACTCTGTCAGAGTCCCTATCGATGAATATAATCCTATACTTGGAGCATGGCTTGGCCTTCTTTGCTGTCAATTGTATCGATATGACCTCCTCGCATGGAGATGTGCTCCAACTCTACCCAGAGTTGGTCTTCCTATTGTCAATCCACCATGCCATGGATGGCATTGATGGTCTAGAGCTCTTCTCTCGGAACCTCTTTGACAACCTCAATAGCAGTATTTTCTTCGTCAATGTATAGGCCCAGATGCCCGACAGTCATCATTTCTTCAAGAAAATCCTTGAATTCCTGACAACTAGTTGTTAAGTGTCCTTCTATTTGTGGTAGGAGCACTTGAATTTGTCATTTCCCTTCCTTAGAGTCTCCATCCTTCTCTCTGGCCATCTGAACAATGGATTGTTGTCCCTTATTATTTTGATGCTGATTTTAATTGAAATATTATATGCACTCAATTTAATTTTATAAATGATTAAATGTTTATTACTATTTTAAGTGATGTTTTTAATTGTTAATTATTCTAATTGAATAATTCATCTCACTAATTACTTCAAGGATAAATCAAATTAATAATTTAAATTCATGATATTTGTGCTAAATTGTTAAAATTAGTCTTGTGATTAATTTTGTTATATCTTGAATTTATTCAATTTAATGATCTTGGAAATTTAAATATGTTAATTGTAATTTATTCAATTGTTG